>JAOTQR010080113.1:0-10097 GCA_025774065.1 Solanum ossicruentum
TCCAAAATTGCATCATAAGGGCTCCATCTTAGCCTATTGATCAATTAGGTCCCAAATTTTTCTATTTTGATCCAATTAAGGACTTCCGACTCCAATTTGATTTTACCCACCATATTCACTTAATGCTCTAATCAAGCACCAAAAATATACTTTAGTTTAAATTACCCGACGTCCACAACAAAATTTTTCAATTGTATAGTTACCCTTAATTAAAATAATTACGGGGTCTAACAGAACTTTCAGTCCAAATCATTGACCGACAAATTCATAAGCTGAGAAATAAAGAAATAGCCTTTGTTAAAGTCCTACGGGGAAATCAATTTATTGAGGAAGCTACGAGGGAAGCTGAAGAAGAGATGAAACTCAAATACCCGCACCTATTCATGCTAAATGATGATGATGTCAAAGGTAAATGTCCTTATCCTTAACATTATTGAATGTCTCCTTTCATTGAGTTGGTACGTTTATCTAATGTTATTCTTAAGACTAAGATTGAGATAGATAGGTGATGGATAATGAGAGTTCGAGAGCCACGAGTGAGGAATGAGATGGTTTTTGATGTTACTTGTGATGTTATTCTATCCTTACTCATCATTCGAGGACGAATGATCACAAAAGGAAAATGATATAACACCCTGTGAAATTACCAAAACGCTCCTAAAATGTAATCGTGCGCATAACGCATCTTTCAAAGCTCTGATGTGAAATTTGAGACTGGATTTTCAATTAGCGCAGAAAATGGTCTCACTTGATTTAAGAGCAACCAGGTCAAAAAATAAATTTTACTAATTAATTGCAAAATAGTAGCAACTTCGTGCCCTTGGTGCGACGTGGAAGGGGAGCGGAGATGCACTTATATTTTTACTTTTTCAAAGATTTTTCAACAGAAAATTTGAATTTACGAAAAAACACTAAAATACATTGTTCCGCACCCCTGGCATGATGTAGATCAGTGTACATTTTCTCTAAAAAAAATTTAATTATAGGAAGGGTATTTTGGGTATTCCTAACCCATTTTAAATCCCAAAAACATATTATAGAGTATTAACTCATACGAAAAGGGTTTCACAACCCATATTTTGCTAAGTCTAAACGAGAGTTCGTAAGAGAAAGAAGAACAGAGAGTGGAGGGTTTCAAGTTCGGGTACGAATTCTTGGAGGTAAGCTTGGTTATTCATCGATCCAGCTATGTAAAGATTACACAGAACATGGAATTGTTCTTCTATGTACCCGATGTTTAGATTAAGTTGTAAAGTGCTAGTTGATAGGTCTTGAGTTGAAGCTCTTGAATGTTTTCTTAAAATTTATCTTTAAATCTTATAATATATATTAAATTGATGATCATCATGTTTTAATTAACTATTTACATGTCTTACTATGCGATTATACAAAAACCCTATATGTATTCTCTGTTAAAGACTTCAAGAACGAAGCTACTAGTAATGTCTAGAGCTTTGATTATTTGAATGTGATGATTGGTGGAGTCTGAGTCTTGAGCTGAATACTGTGATGGATAAAATAGATGAAGTTAGCATTCTTGAGGTTTGAGCGGGATTGAGATAGAGTTTGAAAGGAAGAATTTACTTCTTGAGTTGATAAAATGATATATCAGAGGAGGTTCCTGCCTGAGAGGGGGTTGGTGTCACAACCCAAAAATGAGCATGTGGCACTCGTCATCTCCCACCAAGACAAGTCAGCCTACAACCCAACTATAACGTTAAAATGCGAAGTTATAGTAAAAACATGAAAGTTCAATTGCGGATGATAAGTCAACTTAATGAAAATCCCCCAAAACTTGGTTGTCACATGCAGAAGCTTCTAATGTACTACAATAGATTCGAAAGGAAACACAAGTATTAAATGATATTGTCTCTAGAATAGAACAAAATCATAAATATGAGTAAGAAGTCAGCTAGGATGGCAAACAACTACCTCTCACGATCTCCACAGGAAGCCTCAGACAAGGAAAAGTAGAGAGTATCACGATAATCCGGGCTTGCAACCTACAAAATTATTGTAGCAAGGGGTGAGTACCAAGCACATGGTACTCAACAAGTGAACTATTAAACACAAAATTAAGTAATATAGAATATAGGCACCCCCAACAATCCAGCCAAACCCACACAACTACAACCTATATAAAATCAGCCCAGCTTAACAGTTCACAATGTACATAGCACATAGCTCAATAACCACACCAACTATTATATATCAACACACCAAGGATCAAGTGCATCTATCACAAGTTTTACAAAAAGAGCCACATGTTTATAAATGATAATGAGGTGTAATACAATGCAATAAAATGTCAAATAAAATAATGCATGTATGTCTTAGTGATACACACCTGCTGTCTCACATTATGGGACCCATGGGAGACTTCTAGTGTATGTATCTATCGCGGCGTGTGACACGAACCTCGAATCATAGTATTCATCGCGGCGTGCAACACGTCCCTCGATTATGGTACATCCTCTTTAATTCTCATTTTTTCAGTCCACAGAATACTTGTCACAAAAGTCAATGCAAATAGGCATGTTTACACAATAATGAGAAAATGAATTATTTTAATACAATGCACAATTTACAACAACATAGTTTGGAATAACATTAACACTAACTCAAAACCTCACACACAAGAAGCACAACATTCTATATACTTAACTAAGATTAATGAATTCACTTGCCTTACCCAAAGACAATCAATCAAGCATGTGAGTCTTCCCCTTTCGAATAGAATCTATAGCACCAAAATCTAATCAAATAATAATCACAATAAGATTTTGAAAGTAATAATACCCATATTAATATACGTCTAGCCAAGACTCAAAAACTAACCAGATCTATGGTCAATTCCCAAAATTTCAAGGTTAAGACTAAGTCTTAATTTCTCCAAAATACTACAAATTTAATGGTATTTATATAATATAATACACATATTATTTAATTACTATCTCATTTTTTTTCCAAATTAAACCATGTTATTGCTAACTGCACCAAGTAACAAAATAATATTAGGCTAAATACACTATATGAAATAAGCCTAGCAATCTAAGTTTCTTCTTGTCGTACCCATTCTATATGATACAACAACAACATACCCAGTGATATCCCACAAGTGGGGTCTGGGGAGGGTAGATTGTATGCAGACCTTACCACTACCTCATAGAAGTAGAGAGGTTGTTTCCTAAAACCCTCAACACCTATTCTATATGATATATTATATTATATTCTCAATATTTTAATCTTGACCTTAATAGCTAATGATTACTGTTTATTGTTGTCCCCCCACTAACCTCTAAAATCAACATAGATCACCTTAAATTTTCAATTCATTCTCCAGTAAATTATATACATATATGAAGGGATAAAGAACGTGATAATTAGCTATAACAATTTTAAGGTTAGCACTAATTTGTTCACCTAAAGGTTGAAGCTAAGACGGTGCGGCGGTGGGTTTGTTTTTCTCTTCTTCTTCGTTCTTTTTTTCTTTCACCCCCCTAAATTAGGTTAGAAGAAACACCTGAAGCTTCAAAGAGATGGGGATATTTAGCACGCATGTCAGACTCCATCTCCCAAGTCGTCTTTCTAACTGGACGGTTCTCCCATTGCACCTTCACAGAAGCAATCTCTTTATTTCTAAGCTTTTGGACCTATCTATATAATATAACTATAGGCTCTTCTTCAAAGGACAAGTCTGACTAAATACCACCGAGTCAAATAAGAGTACATGAGACTCATCGGGCACATACTTCCGGAGCATGGAGATATGGAACACAGGATGTACAGATAATAAACTAGGTGGTAAGGCCAGTCTATAGGCCACCTCTCCAACTCTTTCCAAAATCTCAAATGGGCTAATAAATCGAGGGATAAGCTTGCCCTTCTTCCCAAATCACATCACACCCTTCATGGGTGATACTTTGAGTGAAACGTGATCGCCCTCCATAAACTCTAATGCTCGTACCCTCCTATCTGCATAACTCTTTTGGCGACTCTGGGCTGGCAACAATCTGCCCTGAATCATACGGACCTGCTCTATAACATCTCTTAGAAAGTCTGTATCTAATGGATCCATCTCAGTAAAATCAAACCAACCAATCAGATATCTACACCGTTTACCATACAAAGCCTCGAATAGATCTATCTAAATACTGGAGTGATAACTATTACTGTAGGCGAACTCTACTATGGGCAAGTGTTGGTCCCAATGGGTACCAAAAACAATCACACACGCTCACAGCATGTCCTCCAATACCTGAATAGTCCATTCAAACTGTCCATCTGTCTGAGGGTGAAAGGTTGAGCTCATATCCAACTAAGTACCTAAACCCTGCTGCAATGCACTCCAAAATATAAGGTGAAGAGTGAATGCCGATCAGAAATGATAAAAATGGGCACACCCTGCAATCAAACTATCTGACTGATTTAAAGCTCAGCTAACTTTTCTATTGTATACTTGACCTTAACCGGAATGAAATGGGCAGACTTAGTCAATCGATCCACGACTACCCAGATAGAGTCATAATCGCCCACACTACTGGGCAAACCCACCATAAAATCCATAGTGATTTGCTCCTACTTCTATGTAGGAATGGGCATCCTCTGAAACTCACCTCCAGGCCGCTAGTGTTCACACCTAACCTGCTGATAAGTCAAACACTTAGCCTCAAACTCTGAAATATCCTTCTTCATACCATACCACCAATAGTGTTGACTTAGGTCATGATACATCTTCGTTGTTCCTAGACGAATGGAATAATGAGTACAGTGAGCCTTTTCAAGAATCAATCTGATCAAATCACCTACCTTAGGAACATAAACTCGACCTCCAATCCTTAAAGCACTATCAGGATCAAGCACCGCTTTTTTAGCCTCTCCTCTAGTCACTTCGTATCTGGTAAGGCATAACTTCTTGTCCTCAAACTGACGTTCTCAAATCTAGTCCATCAAGGAAGAGCGAGCCTCAAGGAAAGCAAGTATATTGCCCTTATCAAAAAGTTGTAACCTAACTAGGCCATTAGCTAGAGCTGAACATCCCTGGCCAAAGGTTGCTCCTCCACTCGAATGGTGGCTAGACTCGCCATGCTAGAAGTCTTTCTACTCAAGGCGTCAGCCACAACATTCACCTTTTCCAGATGATAAAGGATGGTTAACTCATAGACCTTTAGCAACTCCATCCAACTACGCTGCCTCAAGTTTAGATCCCTTTGAATGAATATATACTAAAGGCTTCTATGATCAGTGAAGACCGCATAATGTACACCATATAAGTAATGATGCCATAACTTAAGAAGAAAAGCCACATCCGCTAGCTCTAAGTCATGGATAGGATAATTCTTCTTATAAACCTTCAATTGTCTAGAAGCATAAGCAACCACTTTACCCCTTTGCATCAATACACCACCTAACCTAACTCTTGATACATCACAATATATTGTAAAGTCCACACCTGTCTCAGGTGATATCAGAATGGAGCCGAAGTCAACAAAGACTTGAGCTTTTGGAAGCTCTCCTCACACTTATCAGACCACATTCTTCTAAGTCAACCTGGTCAATGGGGTTGCAATGGAAGAAAACCCCTGAATAAATCATCAATAGTACCCTGCTAACCCCACAAAATTGTGAATCTTGGTAGCTGAAGTAGGCCTTGTCCACCTCTAACGGCGTCCACCTTAGCCAAATCCACTCTAATCCCCTCCTTGGACACCACGTTCCCTAAACTCACACTTGGAGAATTTCGCATATAACTTTTCCTCTCTAAACCTCTGTAGTACTAGCCTCAAGTGGTGAACAAGATTAGCCTCAGTTTTGGAATATACCAGGATGTCATCAATGAATACTATCAAAATGGAATCCACGTGCGGACGAAACACCTTGTTCATTAGCTCCATGAATGTTGCAGGGCCATTAGTCAACCCAAAAGACATCACCACAAACTCATAGTAGCAATAACAAGTTCAAAAAGTTGTTTTAGGGATATATGATACTTTAATCCTCTCAAGTCAATCTTAGAGAACAAAGTTGCTCTCTGAAGGTGATCAAACAAGTTCTTGACAATCATTTTGTTCAGCTGCCTATAATCAATATACATTTTCATGGACCCATCTTTCTTTTTCACAAACAAGACTGGGCACCCCAAGGTGACACAGTAGGGCGAATAAACCTTTTTCTCAGCAAATCTTGAAGTTGATCCTTTAATTCGTTCAACTCGGCTGGATCCATTTAATATGGAGGGATGGACATGGGCTTTGTGCCCGACTCTAGATCAATAGGAAAGTCAATATCCCTATCGGGAGGAATACCTGGAACGTCAGTAGGAAACACATCGATAAACTCTTGAACCACCAGTATAGACTCCATAGAAGGTGGATCAACATTAGTATCCCGAATGAAACCAAAGTAAGGCATACACCCCCTATCAATCAATTTATGAGCATGGATGTAAGAGATGACTTTGCTTGGATAAGAACCACTATCACCCTTCCATTTAATTTTTGGTACCCCGGGCATTGCTAATGTCATTGTTTTTGCATAGTAATCGAGGATAACATGATATGGAAAAAGTCAATCCATCCCTAAGATAACATCAAAATCTACCATATCCAGAATAATTATATCTGCCCAAGTATCATACCCAGACAAAGAAACAAGACAGGATCGTACACTCGATCCACCACTAAAGGCTTACCTACTAGTGTAGAAACATGAATGGGTACAAGCATACGATCACATAGCAAGACGAATATAGGTGAAGTAGGATGACGCATAGGAGTAGGTAGATCAAGGATCAAACAATAAAGACACAGATCAATGACAAACAGGGATAATACCAGTGGTGAATGCATCAAAAGCCTCTACCTCGGGCCCCCTGGAAATGCATAACAATGTAGTTCCCTACCACCGCCTGTCTGAGCAGTGCCTCTACCCTCACTCTCTGGGACTATGGAACCACTCACTTCTCTACCTGGAATACGACCGCCTCTATCTATCTGAGCTCTGCCTTGCCCTCTGTATAGTGGTGGTGCCGGTGGTTTAGTATGAGCTGAAGATCTAGGATGGGGCATACCTTATCCCCTAGATAAGGGACATTGTCATACCAAGTGATTAGCATCTTCACAACCAAAACAAAACCTCTGACTCTGGGACTGAAGTGCGGATCCTGATGAACTACCGTAGTTGTCTCGCCCTATAGACCCACGATGTGTTTGACCACCCTCAAAAACAAGCAATGATACATAAACTGATCCTCGACGCAAGGATGAGCCACCCCCTTTATAGAACCCTCTACCGATAGATGAGGTACCAGAAAACTGACCTGATGCATGGGCCCTCTTAGGGTCTCCAAACTCTTCTCTCTCCTTAATATCTACCTCCTTAGAAACTCTCACAACAGACTGGAAAGAGGCCTTATCTATAGATACTCTAAACACTGTCTATCGAATAGAATTGGTCAATCCTCTGACAAATCAACAAACTTTCTCTGTCTCATTTGGAATAATGGTTGTAACATGTCTAGATGACTAACAAAAATAGGTCTCATACTCGGTGACTGACAAGCCATCCTACCTTTGAATCTCAAATCTCAACCGACTCTACTCCCTCACACTCCAAGGGACATATCCTTCATAAAAAGCACTAGAGAATATCTCCCAAGACACTATGGGAGATCCCACAGGAAAAGATCGTGAATATGTCCTCCACCATTCTGTGGCTAGCCCACGAAGTTGAAGAGTAACATGTCGAACCCCATATGACTCAGCTAAGCCAACAATATACAATAGCTCCTTAAAAGTAGTCAGAAATTCATGAGCATCCTCTGTCCTTCCATCCTGAAATTGAGATGGATTCATCTTCCTAAACATCTCATAGCAATGTTGCTGACTCTCAATCAATGTTGCCAAAGGTGTACCCCAAACCTCAATAGCTGGTGCAGGATCAATCTTAACTCTAGTACCACTGGTAGCTGCTCCACCGGATTGTGAATCAGCGGACCATGATGCTGATGTGGAGTCTGAGCTCCTTCTCCGATTTGAGAACTTCTTGGCGTGCTTGGCGTAGTACCACTAGGGGCAAAACTCTCAAGTACATTCAGCACCCTCAATAAGGTATCCTACAAGAAAGAGGAGGCTACGTGCTCTGAAGGAACCTGGTTCCCTCTAAGGTCAACCGTAGGTTCTGAAGAGACCTCCCTAGCACGACCTTTCGCTGGTGCTGCTCCACGAGCATGACTTCAGGCTCGAGCTCTACCTCTACCCCTAACTGGGGCCTCGACAACTGCCTCAGGAGCTGCCGTACCTCTACCATCAGAAACAATAGCTTTAGTCCTTGTTGTCTGTCAAAAGAACACGAGCATAACTTAGTACTAACGAACATAGCCATGTACGATAAGAGAGAATAATAAAGTGAAGTTTCCTAACAGTCTCCATAGCCTCTTAAAGATAAGTGCAGAGTCTCCATGCCTATCCTTGTGACTCTACTTAGATTCAGCTTATATGGACGTGAGACCTATGAACCTGGGCTCTGATACAAACTGTCACGATCTAAAAATAGACGTGATGGCACTTGTCTTCTCCAGCCAAGACAAGCTAGCCTACAACCCAACTATAAGTCAACTTAATGAAAATACCCTAAAACCTGGTTTTCACGTGCACAATCTTCTAATGTATTACAATAGATTCGAAATAAAACACAAGTATCAAATGATATTATCTCTAGAATAGAACAAAATCATAAATAGGAGTAAAAAGTCAGCTGGGATGGCAAACAACTACCTCTCACAATCTCCACAGGAATCCTCAGACAAGGAAAAGTAGAGATTATCAACACAATCCGGGCTCACAACCTACAAATTATTGTAGCAAGGGTGAGTACTAAACACACGGTACTCAGCAAGTGAACTACTAAACACAAAATTAAGTAATATAGAATACAAGTACCCCCAACACTCTAGCCAAATCCTCACAACTACAACCTGCATAAAATCAGCCCAAGCTAACAATTCAAGATCTACATAGCACATAGCTCAATAACCACACCAACTATTATATATCAACAACACCAGGGATCAAATGCATCTATCACAAGTTTCACAAAAAGCACTCACATGTTTATAAATGATAACAAGGTGCAATGCAATGCAATGATATGTCAAATAAAATAATGCATGTCTGTCCTTGTGATACACACCCCCTGTCTCACAGTCCAGGACCTATGGGGGACTTTTAGTCCATGCATTTGTTGTGGCATGCGACACGACCGTCGAATCATAGTATCCGCCGTGGTGTGCGACACGTCCCTCGAATATGGTACATCCTCTTTAGTTTTCATCCTTTTTCAGTCCACAAAATACTTGTCACAAAAGTCAATGCAAATAGGCGTGTTTATACAATAATGAGAAAATGACTTATTTTAATACAATGCACAGTTCACAATAACATAGTTTGGTACAACATCAACACTAATTCAATATCTCACACACAAGAAACACAACATTCTATATATACTTAACTAAGATTAAGAAATTCACTTGCCTTAGCGAAAGACAATCAATCAAGCATGTGAGTCTTCCCCTTTTGAATGGAATCCATAGCACCAAAATCTAGTCAAATAATAATCACAATAAGATTTCAAAACTAATAATACCCATATTAATATACGTCTAGCCAAGACTCAAAAACTAACCAATTCCATGGTCAATTCCCAAAATTTCAAGGTTAAGACTAAGTCTTAATTTCTCCAAAATACTATAAATTTAATGGTATTTATATGATATAATACACATACTATTTAATTACTATCTCATTTTTTTTTCAAATTAAACAATGCTATTGCTAAGTGCACCAAGTAACAAAATAATATTAGGCTAAATACACTATAAGAAATAAGCCTAGCAATTTAAGTTTCTTTTTGCCGTACCCATTCTATATGATATATTATACTATATTCTCAATATTTTAATCTTGCCCTTAATAGCTAATGATTATTGTTTATTGTTGTAACAGCCTGGCCCCACACGTGTATATATTGTCCGCTTTGGCCGCCCATACGGCCGCACGGTTTTGTTTCTCCCAGGTTTCCCCAGGAAAAGGCCTATG
>JAOTQR010080114.1:0-10096 GCA_025774065.1 Solanum ossicruentum
TTTCCATGATTAAAGACTAAAAAACAAGAAATTCATATATATATATATATATATATATATATATATATATATATATATATATATATATACACACACACACATACATACATCATGATCCTCGAAAACCCTAGCTAGAATAATCATGAATTTCATCCCAGTATTCATCATAGGTCATAACATGATACTAATGTACTTTATTTAACTACGAATAAGGAACTTGAGAAGAATCTATGGAACTTGAGCTTAGTGAAAGAAAGGTGCTCCACAAATCAAACCCGCGTAATTTTGCCGAAAATCTATGGAGAAATAATAAACGTTGAAGAAGAAAACTCAAAACCCTAGCCTTATCTTCAATGGAGGACCTTGGGAGACTTGGGAGGATTTAGGACTTGGGTTGAAAGGGATGCTTTTAATAATAAGGGTTATTGGGCTTGTAATGAACTTATATATGGCTTATAAGAGGCCAAAACAATGCAACATTGGGCCTAGGATATGAGGAAATAACAAAAGTGCCCTTCATCAAAACTCTCCAGATTTATCTACGAAAGCTCGTTTATGAGTCGTAGGTCAAATCATGGGTTATAGGTCCTATTCATCTAATAATGCATCTAAAACCACTGACACTTATCTTTCAGTAGCTAAATACACAAGACCACCTTGTGGGTCGTCCTCTTATTTATGGCTTATGATTGGACTTGTAGGTTCCTTTAACTCTAAGGTAAATTTATCATTTTCTTGGACCTCAACTACAAAAGGATTCTACAAGTCGTACCTCGACCTATGGGCCATGCTGTTAATTGTAGACCACCTCCTAGAAAATCTATTTCCTTCATTTGGCAATCCTTTCTATGTCCCTATCTATGAGTTGTAGAACACTTAACAACGCTTAAAACCTTCTCATACTCCACTTCCAGACTTTTAAAAATTCTCCATAGCCAAACACTAAATCTACGAGACCTTTGTATGATCCATGATCTATTCAATAACCTATGCTTAGGCCTCGTAGTTCGTTCCAGTTGCTAAATTTATAGATTTTGCCTTGTTTCAACTTCAAACCTATGGGGCGTCGTAGTACTAGTACGACATGATTTGTGGCAACCCTCATGGGAGGATGCCACTTCTGTACTATCAGGGCTCACCCAATGCTTGTTAAAATATTAAGTGTTTAATACACAACATATTAATCATAATTTAATAAGGAATCCAAAATAGTTATAGTTTCTAGAAGTAGTTCAGTTGATTTCGTGTTCTAGTTTATAGATTGAGCAACTTCCAAAATAATTTAAACCAATATATTGTGAGATTTTTATACATTGCCCATAATATTGTAGTAAATGCTGAAAATTATTACCAATGTTAATTTACTAGTTTCTATTTTATAGAATCACCTCAAATTAACTGGTATTTTTATATAGAAACAAGCTCGCTGGCTCCAATTCAACTAAACAAGCCAAAACATTAAGTTACAAACTATGGTTTCATAATTTACAATAGACTTTCAAATTTATACATACATATGCAACAGGAGAATACATGTCCCAAAACTACTAAAATATATATGTCTTGATCCAAATGTGATCTTATGGACAACTCCCAAAATTTATCTTCAATGGCCATCCTCAAGCATCATCTCGAGTATCCCCTATGATAGATACAACTATAGCTAAACCTGAAGCTTAGTGGTGTAAAAGCTAAAAGAAGAAACCTTTAGATTCCTCAATTTACATTTCTTAAGTCAAGGCAACACAAATGCAATAAAATAAGTAGACCAGGTGAATAAATAGATCAACAGTATCAAGTATGATATTTAAAAGTCTAAGTGTCAAGAGTTCCTCGAAGTATCTTTATAAGACAGTCAACCAACATGATCGCCTAATATATATGTCATGCATTCACATCAAACATAATCAAGTATCAAGAAGGAGCCAAGCCTTATATCAAGGAGGGCTAAAACCCAATAATCAAGAGAACCAAGAACCATATTAAGAGTGACTTTCTAGTTCATGCTTAAAATGGACTGCTTCCATACTTAGGACTAACCAAAAATCCACAGTTAAGATGGAAATTGAATTGAACAAGAGGCATGCCAATAGTGACTAAGTCACAGACATAAAAAGGACAAAGTCCACCAGGATGTAAAGTGATTAGGCAATTCGTACAAATGGGTGAATTAAGCGAGTTCCTTACAAGTCTCAAAATATATCAACACAAACAAATAAAAAGGACAAGAACACAGCTGAGATGCCAAGAGAATATTCAATTGTATTAGTAGGTAACAAAAGCACAAGAAAAAAGTTTTACACAAAGATGAACCTTTCAGCATACAACCGACCCTACCGAGTTCAAGTCGTGGATCAATACGGCATCAGTTTCTTCAATCAATTTTCTTTAATATTGTGCAAGAGTGTGAACAACTTAATACTCATTTAAATGCTCATTTACTGTTTAACACTTTCAAGAAGTAAAACCTAACAAGATAGATACTAAAAGTGAGCTTCATTTCTTTAAATCACACTCTTCTCGGCAGCTTTACTGCCTTGCAATGTAAATATATTTTGAATTGGTTCATCGAAAAATTAGGCTTTAAAGTCTACACGAAAACTTTAAATATATGAATATAGGTTAGAAAGTTCAGGAATCACTTCAAAATACCCTTGCACAAAAATTTATAATCGAAAGACTAATAGCACACCCCCAGGGATTTTTATATCAAAACTCTAGATAGAACTTGTCCTAACTTGCGTCCACTGTTCTGAATCCATAACTACTAAATTAGATTCCAACAAAACATAAACGTTGTAGCTACATTCTTAGGTTGCAAGAAACATAAAAATATCAAAAAATATAGCTCAGACATAAAGATATGATTAACATACTAACAACAGTACATAGAAGACTTCTCAGACAAAAAATTAAACTATGTTTCGTCCCCTATTTCGATACCATACAAGCAGATTCACAATTTAACATAAGCATAAATGTTTTAGGTATGTGAATTAGCTTTCCAAAATGTATTTACATAATAAAAGTACAGTTATATACAATGATACATTCCACAATTACTACACACTAAATACAAAATTCAACCACTTATTAAAGGGTAGGGGATTTCTTAACTTTGCTCCAAGGAATTGATTTCTTTCGTGTATTATGGTCAAATATAAGGTCATGTGAGATTTTATTACATTTTATATGGTCTTGAAACCAACTTACTTTGGGGAATTATGTTTTATGTTAAAAGCAAGTTAAATGAAAATTGTCCAATATGGTGGATGCCTAAAATTCCTTTTTCTCCTTCCTTATTTGTTTCCTTATATATTAATATATATTATTAAGACTTGTTTAACATATTTAATTATATAAAAGTAAATAAATTTTACAAAACAAACCCCTCCCTCATTCCATTTGATAATTCAAGAAAATCGATTTCTCTAACGATACAAATTTTAGGCAAAGATTTGCGAAGTAGGGGTAGATTTTACTTTGAGGGAATACCTTTTGAAAGTGAATACATTATTTATAATAAGGGTATTACATGATTTGACTTTGATATTGACCATGACCTCAAGATAAGAATGAATGTGACATGATTATGAATGAAATACGCTTCCAAGTATAATTGATTGTTTACTATTATGCATGAATTGATAGTGTGTATTGATGAGGATAGGCACAACTTTTCCTTTATAGTATCATGAGTAAGAATATGATTATGACATGATGATGAGTGTCACGACCCAATCCTAGGGCCTAGATATGACCTGCGAATGGGGAACCCGAAGGAACCCCAATCAAGCCTCATAGCAAATCATCGCACATCCTTGGTCGCGGAAGCAAGATAGTTCATCATAAAAAAGAAACATGGGGAAATTGAGACTATGGGCGAGAGATACCTATATTTAAATAGCTTGAATATCATAAGTTAGTCTAAGCTCAAGCATAATACATATTTATCCAAAAACACCTCTAACATAGAACTTAGTGGGTGCCAAGACAAGCAGCCGGGCTCACCCTCATAGTCAAGTATACCAAAAAGAAAATATAGTATTCAATACATAGCATAAGAACATAGATATTTCCCTCGGATATGTGGACTCACCAACTAGCTTGAATGGAAGCCACTAGCCATGTGGAGGAGGATGACGACCAAATTGAGCTCTGGTTACTACATGGTAACATCTTGTAGAGATAGAGTACTTTAGTACATTTGAATGTACTAAGTATGTAGGATACAATGCAACAAGATATAGGCAATATAATTGAAATACATAAACATAGACAATGGATAGCATAGTAATGATATGACATGTATGAATAATGCTTGAAGTAGAATCATACTTATATAGATCAGAATACATAAGTAGAAGGAGACCATCATTATAGACTAAGAAACTAGTACTTAGAATCCAAGGTTTGGCACCCCCTTATAGGGCGATCAAGGTATATATCCCTTAATCGGTAGATGAACATCACACCCTTCATTAAGGTGTCCAAGGTACTAACCTCTCAACAATGGTTAATGGACATCCTACCCTCCATTTAGGTTGTCAAGGTATCAACCCCTTTCCAGTTAATGGGCATCACACCCTCCAATTAGGTGGTCAAGGAATCAACCCCTTATCGGTTAATGGACATCACACCCTCCAATTAGGTGGTTAAGGTATCAACCCCTTGACAATGGTTGATAGACATCTCACCCTCCACCAAGGTGGTCATCTTAGGATAACATAGATACTTCTCATAAAAATAACTCATATAAACATTCATCTCATTATCATAAAGTCATTCGACTCATAAGACATGCTTTGAACCTTCAATTCCTCAAAAAACCATATTCGGACATTTTATCAAACACTTAGAGGGTGTGTAGTGCTACTGTAAAACCATGCAATTCAAGAGTGAAATCATGCTAGTAAATCCAATGTAAAAACTTCAATAGATACTTGGTAACATCTTCAAACAATATATATCAAGACCCTTCATTATACCTTTTAATAGATTTTAGATTCATAGCTCAAAACATGGTAAAACAGTCACAATTTCATAAGCTCAAACATAGTATGGAGTGATTTTCATAATTGATAAAACACATGAGTAAATCAACTTTAAATCTTTCAATTTGTGAGAAAAGGAATTTTAGGCATCATGGATGAAAGGAACCCATGAAAGAAACCCACATACCTTAGCTTTGGAGATAAACTTGAGAAAGATTGGAGATGGAGACTTGAAACTTGAATGAAATCCTTGATAAAATCCTTAAGATTGGTCTTGAGTTTTGGGACTTGAATTTAGGGTGAAGTATGAGTCTGTGTTTGAGAGGATATTAGGGAAAGTTAAGGATGATATGTGGGTGAAATAATGCTAAGTATAGGTATTTTCTCATGTGGGAAGTCTTAGGTCTAAGACTTACTGAACTAAAAACAAAATGACCAGAATAAGGCAATGGCATGTCACGTAGAGGACACACCTGACCGATGTTTTGGGCTCACTCTAAAAATTTGGATTGTGCTACGGTTACTTTTAAATTGGGCTTAGACCATTTTCCCTTAAATTTGACCCCCTGAACAAGAATATGATGTGGTATTTTTGAAATAACGAATAGATTTTTAGATATATGGAAATTACAATTCTGGGCATTTTTTAGGCACATTTTCAAGAACTTTTGGAGTCATTTCAATGAGTATGTTATCAATTTGATGGGAGGACATAGGGCCTTAAGGATGACTTGAAAAATGACACAGATTCCTAAAAGTGACCTAGGACACAACAAGATCATGACAAGGGGTAACTTAGGTCCATGAGGTGACCTAAGGCTCTAATTTGATTTATGTATGGGAGACTTAAGGTGCATTGAGGCTGACTTGGGAGTAAACTTCAGATTTCAATAGAGGTGACCAAAGAACCAAATTTGATTTATGCCTGTTAGACTTAAGTGCCCTTAAGGCTAACCAAGGCGAAAACCTAGGATTCCAACGCGTGTGACTTAAGACCCTAATTTGCATTACCTACTCTTATTATTTTGGTCTTTTCTTACATGATTATGTCTATAGTCTTGTAGTTCAAAATGTTAAGACCACCGAAAGAATCATCCAAAATGTAAATGAAAGATAAAGTGAAGTTGCTTATTGATAGGTGGTATCCCAAGGGTGCAAGAATCACCTAGAATGGGTCGATCCAAGTGTTACCGGGGGTATCCCGAGGGTGACAGGGAAGCCTAGCATAGGAGCATAGCATAGGTCGATCATGATATAGATTTATCACTGATCAACTATTCATTTATATTATATATTGTGCACAGATTGTAAAGTAAAGAAATATAAAGTAACAAACATAAGACATAAAGTACACGATTCCACAATATGAATAAAGGTGTGTCTTTTATCCTTACATCAGTGCATTATTTCAGTTGAGTTCTAATTTCTCATATAGTAATTTTTGCCTTAATATTCAGTACAGTATCTCAGACTGGCATCCATCCTAGAAGACCTAAATTCCGTGCTACAGGTACAGAAGCTAGTAGATCTCCACAGTAGGAATACAAGATTCAAGATGCTATTACTGGGCACTGGTTCCTTCGAGGCTTTTTGTGTTTAGAGCATACATTTCGTATTGCATAATATCTAATCATGAGGCGAGGCCTATCCACACCCTTATCAAATAGTGTTCCTCATATATAGACATTGTTTCTCTAGTGGCTAAGTCATATCTATTTCCTTTTGGCTTGTTATACTGTCTACTTTCCTAAGAGCATGCTTAGTATGGACGTACCTTGCAAGGTTAACAAATAATGCGTAATTCTAGGTTGGTTCTCTGAAGTCTTATCGGCAATAGGTGCATGCCCATCTTAATGGGACTTTGGGTGTGTCAAAAGTAGTATCAGAGTGAGTCATCCTAGGAAGTTTACAAAGCCATGTCTATGTAGGTTCTTGCTTATGATTGTATTGTGCACCATATTTATAAGTAGAAGGCTACGTGGTATTTAGGAGTTGTGGCTTCCTTTTCATTTTTTAGAGTGTGCCATAGAGCCAAATGTTGTAGGTGGACCATGTCTAGCCTCTAAGTTGTTTTGTATAGTATGTATGCCAGAAACAAGGAAAAGCAAAGTCAAAGGGAAGGAAGTAGAAGTGGTAGTTGGTGGCACCAGTCAGACTAGAAAATGAACGGAGTCTCAAGATGAGTATCTATCACAAACATCTCCCACTCCCCCATCTTTTGATGAACCAAGAAGTAGTAAAATTTCCCCAGAACCACCAATCAATGCTACTATGAAAGATCTAAGAAATGCAGTCCAACTGTTGACTCATAAGAAGGCCGAGTTACAGGTGTAGTTAGTGAAGGTAGGGTAGCTATAATGAGGATACATTATTTTCGTAATTTAGACCCTCCATCATTTATCGAGTCTGACCCTAATGAAGATCCATAAGACTTTATCGACCAGATCTAATGTACTTTGGATGTTATACACGTAAGTGGTGTAGAAGTTTTTGAGCTAACAATATATAAATTAAAGTTTGTGTCTACACTGTGGTATGAAGCTTGGGAGCAATCTGAGGGTATTGATGCACCTCCAACTACTTGAAGGAGTTCAAAAGGTGTTTCTTAGCCATCACTTGCCCTTAGTGATCTTAGAGGCCCATGCAGATTAGTTCTTGAACCTCCACCAAGGGAATATGAGCATGATGGAGTATAGTCTCCAATTTAATTCCCTATCCAGGTATACTCCTAATATAGTTGCTCATATGAAAGATAGAGTTCATCAAATATATGGAAATATTGGATTCATATCTAGTTAGAGATTGTGCCATTGCTTCTTTGAATAAAGAAATGACTATTGCAAGGATGCAAGCTTTTGCACAAAAATTGAACAATCAAAGGCAATGGAGAAGGACACAAGAGTTAGAAAAGGGATACTGCAAAATGGACTAATATACAGGGAAGTTTACACCATCCCAAGGTTAGTCTAGGCCTTGATTTTTCTAATAGACCACCAAGGCCATCATCCTACTACTCTGCAACTAGTGCTCCACCACAACTTCAAGGTCTAGAAGTAATCAGTTTAGGCAAAAAAGTGAAGGCGAAGGTGTGACACCCCATAACTCCATGCTCTTTTGTATCCATGTTTCAAGACTCATTTGTTAAGGTAGGGAGTGTATTAGGGACATGGGAGACTTCTAGAACTTTGACGAGTTCAAGACTTCCCTAGGAATTGAGTTTTGGGTGATGGTTTATGCAAAGGTCAACTTTAAACAAGCATAACTTTTAGCACATATAGAATTGTACGACCCACGACTTGTCATATGAAATCCATTTGAGTTAGCTTTTCAATCACTTAGTTTCACCACATTCCCAGTTCAAATGAAGGAGTTATGCCCATTTTCGTAGAACCCTCTCATTCAGTGATGCCACACAGGCCGTATGGCATCTCATGAGCTATGTGACTACTCTGGGGCATAAAATGGCCACTTTGTGGCCAAAGCATATGATACGATAGGCCACATAACCCGTGTGGTGTGGCACAGGCCGTGAGGTCCTCCGTGAGGCTTCCAAAGCAAAATTTTTTCTAAATGTAAAATTACCGTCTCGTAACTTTCGCAAAACTTTCTAAGTATGGTTTGACGGACTAGTAAATGGACTGTGTGACTTCACAAGGCCATAAAATAGTCCATGAAGTGACACTTAGGCAAAACTTCCAAGTGTTAGCCAAGTTTCCAATTTCCAGAAATTGTCTAAGTGTTGGTTCACGGGAACCCCATACGAACCATGGAGTGCCACACGACTCGTGTACCTCAAGTGAGGTGACACTTTATCAATTTTTACTTTTGTTTCATTAATGGAATTTTCATGATTTCAATCCATTCTAATGACCTTTGTAGTCTTCAAATGCTATCTTAACCTCCCCAAAAGACCTAAACAATATTCCAAAGGATCAAAGGCATTACTCTCAAATTAAATACACTCTCAAATTCTCTCAAGAGCCGCCATCAAAATACCAATACAAATTCAAGGAAACTCAAGAGCAAGTTTTGGATTACAAGACCTAACCCAATCCCAAGAAATTCAAAGTCTAACGTCTGTGGGTTTAATTCATGGGTACTTTTCAGTCATAAAGCCCAATCTTCTTTTTTATAGAAATTGCTTATTTTCAAGTTGTGTTGCTTATGGGTATTACTAATTATGGGCTATAATTAAAAATTATATTGGGGTTTCATCAAATGTTGATTGAAAACACATGTTTATCTATTCTAAGCTTATACTATGAGATGGTTTGTCTATTGTGACTATGCATGTTTGAGCTATGAAACTACTATATATGATGATATTTGATGAGTGATTTCAATGTATCTTGCACGAGGCTGGTACCAAATATTGGTAGGTTGATTTATATTGATTTTTCTCACACGATTTCACTCTTGAATTGCATGATTTTGAACTAGTATTACAAATACCTGTCAAGTGTTTGATAAAATGACTTGTTAAGGATTATTGAGTTATTCATGATCTATTGCATGAATTTTAAGTCAAGTGGATTTATGATGATGAAAGTAATATATATATATATATATATATATATATATATGTATATGTGTGTGTGTGTGTGTGTTTTTAAATCATGTAAAGCACCTGTGGCATTGCAAGTGAATTGTTGTACTCTCATGTTTGTTATGTTCTTGGGAAAATGAAGAATTCTATATTGATACTTGAAAGCGATGGTTTGATGAGCTATTGTCATGACTCCTACCAAAGAAATTATATAGTAAGGTATGGTCATTCTATAAGATCTACTAAATAGGCCATGCCGTAAGGTAGAATGACTCATGGCTCCTACCAGAAAGATTATATCGTAATGTAAGGACATCCTGTGACACCTACCGAAAAGGCCATGACATAAGGTATAATTCATGGCTCCTATTGAAAAGATTATATTATAAAGTAGGATAACTCACGGCTCCTACCTAAAAGATTATTTCATAAAATAGGGGAAGTCTTATACTACCTACCGAAAAGACTATGGTGTAAGGTAAGGGTATTAGTAACACTCTCTGAAAAGGTTATATTGTAAGGTGAGTGGGTGGCGATGTGGCCCATCTCAAGCATG
>JAOTQR010080116.1:0-10095 GCA_025774065.1 Solanum ossicruentum
CGCTCTAACACATTCTGACACTAACTCTCTCTATATATATACCTCATCTTATCATGGCAATCATAGGATACTTTTGAACTTTTCATCACGCTTATGGCCATCTACTCATCCCTTCACTAGTTACCTAATGGATGCATATCTCTAACTATAAGCTTCAATCAGTCATCACTCTTGCTATCTCATAAAAAGAACATTGGCATAACTCAATACCAACGAACATAACCACGCACGATAAGAAAGAATAAATAAAGGGAAGGTTCCTAACAGTCTCCATAGCCTCTCAAAGATAAGTACGGACGTCTTCAAGCCGATCCTTGAGACTCTACTTAGACTCAGCTTATATACATGTGATACCTATGAACCTAGGCTTTGATATCAACTGTCACGACCCGAAAATGGGCGTGATGGCACTCGTCTGATCCCACCAAGACAAGTCAGCCTACAACCCAACTATAACCTTAAAAGTACGAAATTATAATAAAAATGAAAGTTCAATTACGGATAATAAGTCAACTTAATCAAAATCCCCCAAAACCTGGTTGTCACGTGCACAAGTTTCTAATGTATTACAACAGATTCGAAAGAAAACACAAGTATCAAATGAAAATTGTCTGATGAATGGAACAAAATCATAAATAGGAGTAAGAAGTCAGCTGGGATGGTAAACAACTGCCTCTCACAATCTCCACAGGAAGCCACGGACAAGGAAAATAGAGAGTATCACGACAATTAGGGCTCGCAACCTACAAAACTGTTGTAGAAAGGGGGTGAGTACCAAACACATGGTACTCGGCAAGTGAACTACTTAACACAAGATTAATTAATATAGAATACCGGTACCCCCAACACTCCAACCAAACCCGCACAACTACAACCTATATAAAATCAGTCCAGCATAACAGTTCACAATGTACATAGCAGATAGCTCAATAACCACAACAACTATTATATATCAACAACACCAGGGATCAAGTGCATCTATCACAAGTTTTACAAAATACTCACACGTTTATAAATGATAATGAGATTCAATACAATGAAACGTAATGTCACGTAGAATGATGCATGTCTGTCCTGGTGATACACATCCGCTGATCATAAATATGCCTCAGTCAGAACCTATGGGGGCCACACATAGACCATAAATCTGTCGCAGCATATGACACGACCCTTGAATCATCGTATCCATCACGATGCGTAACACGTCCCTCGAATTATAGTAACCATCGTGGCATGCGCCACGACCCTCGAATCATTGTATCCTCTTTATTTCTCATTCTTTTTCACTAGCCGGAACCATTTTCCTTCGGCTTTACATTTCTTTTCTTGGATCATCCAGCAAACACATAGTGAATGAACAATAATCATGTCCATGAAAATGAAATATGCAAGATGCCCATGCAAATTTGTATATCTCAAAATCAAGAATGGGTAGCTCAATAATATAAATGTTGCCATATCCTCAATCTCAATACCATCACAACCTTAACAATATTTACATCCTAAGTATCGCTTCAACATCAATAATAAATAATCACTAATTCACATATAAGAAATCTCCCTCATTAATTCACAAATCAAATATCACCATAAGATAATTACCCAACTAAAAATATTTCAATCAAAGCCTACATAAATCGTTCTCAACACCTCATACAAGAAGTACAAGATTCTATATACTTAACAAAGGTTAAAAAATTCACTTGCCTTATATAAAGTCTCGAATCATGTCAAATCCAAAGCTTTTCCCTTTCTATAACACTCCAATTCACCAAAATCTATTCAAATATAGCATTATAATTATATCATGAATCTAACGACAATAAAATTAATTAATTCGGGTGAAAAGGGTAAAAAGGTCCAAAATTTTCATCGCTCGAAAATACTGTCGGAATCTTGAAATTTTTATATGAAAATATCCCCAAGTGATAAGGAATTCAATGGCTAAAACCAATTCAAAAATGGATCTAATTTGAGGAAGAAATTGCATGTTAAAGTTTTCAAAAATATATTAAAACACAGCAGCAAGATCTGCAGATTTTACCTCAAACCAAGCAACAAAGTCAATTTCTGAAGTTACCAGTGTGTTTTCCTCGGAAAAATATATAATTTAGCCATTTAAATCGCTCAAATCCGATCAAAATTGAGAGAGAAATCGTTGGTTAAAGTTTGGGGAAAGTTTGTGATCTTCTCTTCTCCTTCTTGGAGAAAATCCTCAATTTTTGCAATTCTTTTAAAGTTAAAGAACTTGGAAGGACATTGATTGAAAGTATAACCTTTGATTCTTGAATTCTTGACTTAGACTCTTTAGAGTTCTTGATGAAGGACCATGATTCTTGAAGAAGAAGAGTCAAGAAATCCTTTCTTGGGATTCTTGAATTTGTTTTCTCAAAACCCTAGATTACGATTGAAAATCCTATTAGAGCTTCATGAATAGATGAAGAAATTCAGGTTGGGTAGATTGAAATTTTTGAAGAATAATTTACCTTGAGGATGAATCTTGAGAGATAATCCTAACTTCATGACTTTCTTGATCATTCTTGAGCCTTTTATGTTTAGGAGAGAAGGGAGAGGGTTTTTTATTATGAAAACTGATGTTTTGAGATTTTTAGGACCTTAAATAGACCCCTATAGGTTTTAGGATAAATATACCCTCAAAGGTTTAAAGAAAATCCATCATTAACTCATTCAATTAGGGTCCGCGGCGCGCTTTGGGCGCGGATCTTCGGACAGCTCTGCACCCCTTCACTAAAATGGTCATAACTTTCTACTCTAAACTCCTATTAATGCGAAATTAGATGCATTTGTAAGCTAATTTGGATATCTGTGGTTTGATATATTTTGGGTCATATAACTCATTATACTTTAGGATATATGGTTATTTGAAGTTGACCCTTTTATTGACTCATACGAAAACTTAGTTACTAGAAATTCTTTCGACTTGTCTTGATGTAAAAGATCACTTATGACTCTAAATCACATCTAATATACTTTAAATACTTAGGAATTGATCCTATCATATATATAAAACTTACAAGTCATTGGTCCAATCATACATTAGAACTACGACCTCATATCAGCTCCAATTCTACTTTCATACTAAGAAATTGACTTTAACACCTATGCTCAATTGAGAATCCTCAATTAAAATCCTATATCATATGAAGGATGACTTGGTTTTAGCTTAAAAAAATTGGAGCGTTACAGGAAGAGATATAGGTATAGCTTTCTCATGTCCGCCTCAGCTTCCCATGTGGCACTTTCAACTTGTTGGTTCCTCCAAAGGACCTTGACGGAAGCTACATCTTTGTTTCTCAACCTCTTCACTTGTCTATCAAAAATCTCCACAAGGACCTCTTCATAAGTCAAATTATCTCCTACAACACCCACAACATCCAAGGGCACTATTGCACTTGGGTCACCCACACACTTTCTCAACATGGACATATGGAAGACTGGATGAACCACGTCCATCCCCGTAGGTAACTCCAACTCATATGCAACCTTACCCACTCTCCTCAAGACCTTATAAGGACCCACAAACCTTGGGCTTAGCTTCCCCCTCTTGCCAAATCGAACCACACACTTCATGGGTAAGACTTTCAAATAGACCCAATCACCAACCTTAAACTCAAGATCTCTTCTCCTCACATCGGAATAGGACTTTTGTCTACTTGGGCTATTTTAAATCTTTCTCCAATCAACCTCACCTTCTCCAAGGCTTCCATGACCAAATCTAGACTTAGCAAAGCCATTTCCCCCACTTCAAACCACCCAGCTGGGGATCTACAATGCCTACCATAAAGAGCTTCAAAGGGAGCCATACCAATGCTTGAGTGGGAGCTATTGTTGTAAGAAAATTCAATGAGTAGAAGATGTTCATCCCAACTACCCTTAAACTCCAAAACACAAGCTTTAAGCATATTCTCAAGAATTTTGATAGTCCTCTCGGCTTGACCATCCATTTGAGGATGAAAAGCCATACTAAGCTTAAACTTGGTACTAAGACCTCTTTGGAATGACCTCCAAAAGTGAGAAGTGAATTGAGCACCGCAATCCGAAATGATTGCAAGCCATGCAATCTAACAAACTCATGAATGTACAACTTGGCATAATCTACGGTACCATAAGTAGTTTTGACTGGTAGGAAGTGAGCCGACTTTGTCATTCTATCCACCACAACCCAAATAGAGTCAAAATGTTTCCTAGACTTAGGCAACCCAACCACAAAATCTATGTTGATCTCTTCCTACTTCCAAGTAGGAATCTCTATGTCTTGGGCTAGGCCACCTAGCCTTTGATGTTCAGTTTTCACTTGTTAGCAATTGTGACATTCGGATACGAACTTGGCGATGTCTCTCTTCATACCAACCCACCAATACACTTTCCTCAAGTCTCTGTACAACTATGTAGAACCGAGGTGAATGGAATAGGAAGAATTATGGGCCTCCTTCGGTACTAATTCATTCAAATTTGGTACACACAATCTACCTTGGTACTTAGGGGCACTATCTCCCCCTTAGGAGAAAACCTCCACTTTACTATCTTTCACCAAAGTCTTCAACTCTAGCAAGGTGGGGTCAAGATCTTGTTTTGCCTTTATCTCCTCAACTAAAGAAGATTTAGAACCACCAAAAACCACTACACCCCTATTATCAAATTTATCCAAGCTAACCCCCAATCTAGCCAACTGGTGAACCTCTCTAGTCACCTCTTTGCCACCATCATCAACATGAGCTAGATTACCCATAGACCCCCTACTTAGAGCATCGACCACAATATTAGCTTTGTCAGGGTGATAATGCACACTCATATCATAATCTTTAAGGAACTCTAACCACTTCCTTTGTCTCAAATTAAGATCTTTTTGGGTGAACACATATTGGAGACTCTTGTGGTCGGTAAACACATCAACATGAACCCCATACAAATAGTGCCACCAAATTTTCAAAGCAAATACCACGACCACTAATTCAAGATCATGGGCATGATAATTCTTCTCATGCACCTTTAGTTGTCTAGAGGCATATGTTATCACCTTACCACTTTGCATCAATACACATCCCAAACCAATTCTTGAGCCATCACAATATACAACAAATCCTTCCAACCTTTCCAGCAGAGCCAAGATAAGAGCAGAGACAAGAATATCATTCAAAGTTTGGAAATTCTTTTCACAATCATCGATCCACACAAATTTCGCCATCTTTTGTGTCAATCTAGTCATAAGAGAAGCAATAGAAGAGAAACCATTTACAAACCTCTGATAATAACTCGCCGAACCCAAGAAATTCTAATGTTCGATGGAGTCAAAGGTCTAGGCCAATTTTTAATCACCTCCATTTTCTTAGGATCCACCGTAATGCCATCATCCTACACACATGCCCTAAAAAGCATCCTCTTTCAACAAAAACTTACATTTCTCATATTTTGCATACAACCTCTCCTCCCTCAAGGTTTGCAACACCACCCTCAAGTGATCCATATGCTTCTCCTCACTATGAGAATAAATCAAGATATCATCAATAAAAACTACCACAAATATGTCAAGGTAGGGTTTAAAGATTCGATTCATCAGATCCATAAATATAGCTGGTACATTAGTCAAACTAAAGGACATAACCACAAACTCAAAATGACCATACCTGTTCCGAAAAGCCATCTTGGGAATGTCACTCCCCCTCACTTTCGTTTGGTGATATCCAGACCAAAGATCAATCTTAGAAAAGTGACTAGCCCCTTGAAGTTGATCAAAAAGGTCATCAATCCTTGGTAGAGGGTACTTATTCTTTGTGGTGACTCTATTAAGTTGTTGGTAATCAATGCACATTCTAAGGAAACCATCCTTTTTCTTCACAAATAACACTGGTGCACCCCAAGGTGACTTACTAGGCCTTATAAAACCCTTTTCCTAACAAACCCTCAATGTTCCTTCAACTCCTTCAATTCCACTGGTGCCCATACAATAAGGGGGAATAAAAATGGGTTGAGTATCGGGGAGGAGATCTGTACCAAAATCTATTTCCCTTTCAGGAGGAACACCAGGAAGCTCATAGGGAAAGACACAAGAAACTCATTAACCACCGAAATCGATTCAATAGGAAGGACATCAGAATCAACATCCCTAACCCGCACAAGATGATAAAGACAACCCTTGGAAATCAACTTTTGGGCTTTAAGACAAGAAATGAATCTACCCTTGACCACCGCATCATGACTTTCCCACTCAAGGACAGGTTCAGTAGGAAATTAGAATTTAACCCTACGAGTTCTACAATCAATATAAGCATAATATGCATGCAACCAATCCATCCTAAGAATAACATCAAAATCCACCATATCTAATTCAACAAAATCACAAGGCAAGATTTTATGCAAAATGAAAATAGGACAATTTCTATAAACTCTTTTAGCAACAATGGACTTACCTACGGGGGTAGACACTTCATAAGGTTCACACAACAATTCGGGACTAACACAAAGCTTTTTTGGCAACAAAAGGAGTAATAAAATAAAGAGTGGCACCCGAGTCTACTAATGCATACACATCAAAATTAAAAACCTTTAACAGACCGGTGACGACGTCGGGCACATCATTCACCCTTTGTCTCCCTTGAATACCATAGAATCTATTTTACCCTTGGTGTACCCCCTTGTTGGCCTCTTCCCCTTTGACCCGTATTTGAACCTTGGACTTTTGGATGACCATCTCTACCTTTGTTTTGAGCACAAGGACAGTCAATAATTTTGTGACCCATCTCACCACAACCAAAGCAAGCATTAGAATTCCTCAAATATGGACCACTATGATTCTTTTCACATCTTAGACATCTAGGTTTTACCATTCCTCCATTACCACCTTGGAATCTTGGATTGTCATTAGCAAATCTTCTATTAGTAGCATTGAAAGACCCTTGGCTTGGAAGTTGTGGCCTTGAGTAAATCGACCACCCTTGGAACCTTGGAAACCACCTTCAAAATGAGCCCTCTTGGACACACCACATTTTCTTTTTCTAAGCTTTTCCCGCTCTAATTGTTCGGCATATTTCATGAGGTGGGACAAATCCATATCACATACTAGCATGGTAGTACAACACTCTTCATTAACCAAGTCAGACACTCCCAACACAAACTTGTTCATCCTTGACCTAGGGTCGGCAACCAATTGTGGGGGCAAACTTGGAGAGTTGGTTGAACCTGAGGGAATACTCCCTCACACTCACAGAACCTTGCTTAAGTTTCATAAACTCCATCATCTTAGCCTCCCTTAGCTTGATAGGAAAGAATAGGTTGAGAAATATGCCTTTGAACTCTTCCCAAGGGACAACAACATTATTCCCTTCTCCAACTTCCATTGTGTAAACCAAATTTTAGCCACCCCTTTGAGTTAGTAGGCCGCTAACTCCACCTTTTCCTCTGAATTGACCCTCATGATGGATAGCACCTTGTACACCTAATCTATGAACTCTTGGGGATCCTCATTCATCTTGGATTGATGGAACTCTGGTGGTTTATTCTAGTGAAATCCCTAACCTTAGAAGCCGGAGTGGGAGCATGA
Organism: Solanum ossicruentum; assembly: GCA_025774065.1. Classification (NCBI taxonomy): domain Eukaryota; kingdom Viridiplantae; phylum Streptophyta; class Magnoliopsida; order Solanales; family Solanaceae; genus Solanum; species Solanum ossicruentum. Next base: position 7,559 of record JAOTQR010080116.1, read on the forward strand.
GAGGCTTGGGCCCCTTGGTTGATTTGGTTGGTCATAGCATGAGCCAACATTGAAATAGCATCTCGGAACTTTTCTTGGCTTACCCCTCCACCTTGAGGAGCTTGAGGAGCGGGAGGGGCCAGTTGCTCCTCGGGTGTACGGGCTCTCCTTAGTCTTCCTCTTTGAATTGGCATGATCTAGAATAGCAAAGAACATTCATTAGGGGAAACGACTTACACTTACACCTAAAGCACGATATAGACCATGAAGAAGTGAAACATTTCCTAAAACATCTCATAGCCTACCATTCATAATTATGGCACGCTTCACAACCATGAATAACACTCTAATCGACATAGTTTGTTGGATTCCAAGGATCATTAACAACTTAGTGCTTTGATACAAAGTTTTTCATGACCCAAGCCTGGTCCTAGATGCAACACGATGAATGAGCACCCAAAGGGAACCAAACAAGCCTTTTAGTATATCAATCACACATCCTTAGTCGCGGAAGCAAAGTAAACAACAACAAGAGATAATACAAAAGGGAAGCGGGACTACGGAAGTCTTTGATAATCATAAAAGCATAGACTTAAGCTTATAGCATAAATACATCATATATTGCAACAACACCTTTAAACATAGAATGGAGTGGGGGCCAAGACTGTCACAACCTGAGATTCAGGCATGATGGCACTCGTCTTATCCCACCAAGACAAGTCAGCCTATAACCCAACTATAACCTTAAAAGTACAAAATTATAATAATAAAAATGAAAGTTCAATTACGGATAATAAGTCAACTAAATAAAAATCCCTAAAACCTGGTTGTCACGTGCACAAGCTTCTAATATATTACAATAGATTCGAAAGAAAACTCAAATATCAAATGATATTGTCTCTATAATAGAACAAAATCATAAGTAGGAATAAAAAGTTAGCTGGGATGGAAAACAGCTACTTCTCGCAATCTCCATAGGATGCCTCGGACAAGGAAGAGTGGAGAGTATCATGACAATTCGGGCTCGCAACCTACAATACTGTTGTAGCAAGGGGGTGAATTCCAAGCACATGATACTCAGCAAGTGAACTATTAAACATAAGATTAAGTTATATAGAATACCGGTACCCCCAACACTCCAACCAAACCCTCACAACTACAACCTGCCTAAAATCAATCCAGCATAACAGTTCACAATGTACATAGCAGATAGCTCAATAACCACAACAACTATTTTATATCAAAAACACCAGGGATCAAGTGCATCTATCACATGTTTTACAAAACACTCACACGTTTATAAATGATAATGAGATGCATTGCAATGCAATGTAATGTCACGTAGAATGATGCATGTCTGTCTTAGTGATACACATCCACTGATCATAAACGTGCCTCAGTCAAAATCCATGGGGGCCATACATGGATCATGTATCTGTCACGGCGTGCGATACGACCCTCAAATCATAATATCCATCGTGGCGCGCGACACATCCTTCGAATCATAGTAATCGTCACAACATGCGACACAACCCTCGAATCATAGTATCCTCTTTATTTCTCATTCTTTTTCACTAGCCAGAACCATTTTCCTTTGGCTTTGCATTTCTTTTCTTGGATCATCCAGCAAACACATAGTAAATACATAATAATCAAGTTCATGAAAATAAAATATGCAAGATGCCCATGCAAATTCATTTATCACAAAATCAAGAATGGGTAACTTAATAACATAAATGTTGCCATATCTCAATCTCAATACCATCACAACCTTAACAATATTTACATCCTAAGTAAGTATCACTTCAACATCAATAACAAATAATCACTAATTCACATATAATAAATCTCCCTCATTAACTCACAAATCAAATATCACCATAAGATAATTACCCAACTCAAACTATTTCAATCAACGCTTACATAAATTGTTATCAACACCTCACACAAGAAGTACAACATTCTATATACTTAACAAAAGTTAAGAAATTCACTTACCTTATATAAAGTCTCGAATCACGTCAATTTCGAAGCTTTTTCCTTTCTATGACATTCTAATTCACCAAGATCTACTCAAATATAGCATCATAATTATATAATGAATCTAACGACACTAAAATCAATTAATTTGGGTGAAAAGAGTAAAATACCATCGAAATCTGGAAATTTATATATGAATATGCTCCCCAAGTGATAAGGAATTCAATGGCAAAAACCAATTAAAAAACGGAGCTAATATGAGGAAGAAATCACATGTTAAAGTTTTCGAAATACATTAAAGATGTAACCATAAATCTGTAATTTTTACCTCCAGCGAAGCAACAAAGTCAGTCTTTGAAGCTCCCATGGTGTTATCCTCAGAAAAATATACAATTTAGTCTTTTGAATCGCTCAAATTCGATCAAAATTGAGAGAGAAATTCTTGGTTGAAGTTTGCGATCTTCTCTCCTCCTTCTTGGAGAAAATCCTCAATTTTCGCATTTCTTTTAAAGTGAAAGAACTTGGAAGGACATTGATTGAAAGAATTATCTTTGATTCTTGAATTCTTGACTTAGACT
>JAOTQR010080117.1:0-10095 GCA_025774065.1 Solanum ossicruentum
ACCACACCCTTCATGGGTGACACCTTCAAATAAACCCATTCACCCACTTTGAATTCAAGATCCCTTCTCCTCACATCAGCATAAGACTTTTGGCAACTTTGGGCCTTCTTCAACCTTTTCCTTAATCATCCTAACCTTCTCAAGAGCCTCTATAACCGTATCTGGTCCCAACATAGCCACCTCTCCAACTTCAAACCACCCAATCGGTGATCTAGAACGTCTACCATAAAGAGCCTCGAAAGGAGCCATACTGATACTAGAATGATAGCTATTGTTGCAGGCAAACTCAATCAATAGAAGATGATCATTCCAACTACCCTTAAGCTCCAATACACAAGCCCTAAGCATATACTCAAGTGTTTGGACAGTTCTTTTGGCTTGTCCATCTGTTTAAGGGTGGAACGTCGTACTAAGCTTAACCTTTGTACCAAGACCCCTTTCAAAAGACTTCCAAAAATGTGAAGTAAATTGAGCACCATGATCTGATACGATGATAAAGGAACCCCGTGCGAACCAAGTCATGAATGTACAACCTAGCATACTCTTCAGCTCCATAAGTGGCCTTAACCGGTAAAAAGTGAGCCGCTTTTGTCATCCTATCAAGCACAACCCAAATGGAATCAAAACCCTTTCTAGTCTTGGGAAAACCCACTACAAAGTCCATATTATTCTCTTCCCACTTCCAAGTAGGAACCTCTATGTCTTGGGTTAAGCCACCTGGCATTTGATGTTCGGCTTTGACTTGTTGGCAACTATGACAATCGGACACAAATTTGGCAATGTCTTTCTCCCCACCAATACACCTCTCTCAAATCTCTGTACATTTTAGCAGAATCAGGGTTAATAGAATAGGAAGAACCATGAGCCTCATCAAGAATCCTCTCTCTCAAGCCATCAACACAAGGCACATACAACCTACCTTGGTACCTAAGTGTACCATCTCCCCCATCTGAGAAAACCTCCACCTTCTCATCACTAACCAAGGCCTTCAATTCTAACCAGGAGGGATCATGGTCTTGCTTAGCCTTCACCTCCTCAATCAATGAAGATTTAGAACCATCAACAACAACAACACCACCATTATCCACCTCTTCCAACCTAACTCCCAATCTAGCCAACCGATGGACCTCCCTAGCCACCTCCTTATCACCACCATCAATATGAGCTAGGCTACCCATAGACACCCAACTCAAAACATCCGCCAGAACATTAGCCTTACCCTGATGATATTGCACACTCATATCATAGTCCTTAAGAAGTTCTAACCATCTCCTTTGCCTCAAGTTAAGATCTTTTTTAGTGAAGACATATTGAAGACACTTATGATCGATAAACACATCAACATGCACCCCATACAAATAATGACGCCAAATGTTTAGTGCAAAAACTATGGTGGCCAACTCAAGATCATGAGTAGGATAATTCTTTTGAGTTGTCTCGAAGCATAGGCTATCACCTTACCATTTTGCATCAGAACACAACCCAAACCAAATCTAGAAGCATCACAATACACACCAAATCCCTCTAGCCCTTCCGGTAGTGATAAAATAGGAGCAAATACAAGCTTATCTTTCAATGTACGAAAACTCCTCTCACACTTATTGGCCCACACAAACTTAGCCTCCTTTCGAGTCAATTTAGTCATGGGAGAATTAATAGAACAGAATCTATTCACGAACCTCTGATAGTAACCCACTAAGCCTGAGAAGCTTATAATATCTGACGGGGTCAATGGTCTAGGCCAATTTTCAATCACATCCATCTTTTCAGGATCCACCTTAATACCATACCCCGACACCGCATGACCTATGAAAGGAAACTTCTTTCAACTAAAATTCACACTTCTCATATTTAGCATACAACTTCTCTTCCCTCGATCTTTGCAACACAACCCTCAAATGAGCCACATGCTCCTCCTCACAATGAGAATACATCAAAATATCATCAATGAAGACCATAACGAATGAATCAAGGTAGGGTTTGAAGACCCTTTTCATAAGATCCACGAAGATAATTGGTGCATTGGTCAATCTAAAAGACATTACTACAAACTCATAATGCCATACCTAGTCCGATAGGCCATCTTGGGAATATCACTCTCTCAACTTCACTTGATGATACTCATACCGAAGATCAATCTTAGAGAAATGGCTAGCCCTTTGCAATTGGTCAAACAAATCATCAATTCTTGGAAGAGGATACCTATTCTTGATGGTGGCCCTATTAAGTTGCCGGTAGTCAATACACATCTTAAGAGACCCATCCTTCTTTTTCACAAATAACACTGGTGCACCCTAAGGTAATTGACTAGGCCTAATAAATCCCTTCTCCAACAAGCCAGTAATTGTTCCTTCAACTCCTTCAACTCCGCCGGGGCCATACGGTAAAGGGGAATAGGAATAGGTTGAGTATCAGGAAGGAGATCTATACCAAAATCTATTTTCCTTTCGGGAGGAATACTGGGAAGGTCATTTAGAAAGACATCAAGGAACTCAGTTATAATCAGAACCGACTCTATGGGAAGAACCTTGGACTCCACATCCCTAACCCTTACAAAGTGATAAAGACACCCCTTAGAGATGAACTTACAGACTTTAATGCAAGAGATGAAACTACCCTTGACTGCCACATCATGACTCTCCCACTCATGAATGGGTTTATTTGGGAATTGGAACTTGACCCTACGGGCTCTACAATCAATAGAGGCATAGTATGCATGCAACCAATCCATCCCAAGAATACCATCAAAATCAACCATGTCTAACTCAACAAGATCATAAGGCTATATCTTATGCAAGATGCAACTGGGACAATTTCTATAGACCTTCCTAGCAACAATAGATGAGCCAATAGGAGTAGATACCTCATATGACTCACACAACATTTCGGGGTCAACATGGAACTTCTTGGCAACAAAGGGGGTAATAAAAGAAAGAGTGGCACTTGGATCAATCAATGCATACATATCATAATCAAAGACTTTTAACATACTGGTGCTGACACCAGGAACCTCCTCAACCCCTTGTCTCCCATGTAGAGCATAAAACCGATTGTGCCTTGGGCCATCACCATGTTGAGCACCTCTACCCAAAGGAACCGCATTGGCACCCTAGCCTTGAGAATGAACATCCTTACGCTTGTTGCGATCACTAGGGCAATCAACATTTTTATGACCCATTTCCCCACAACCATAGCATGCATTAGTGTCTCTCAAGCATAGACCCTTATGACCCTTTCCATATCTTGGACACACATCATTAGGAACCATAATACCAACACATTAGGTCCTTGGGAAATCATTAGGAAATCACCTGTTAGAAGCATGAGAAGACCTTGGGGTTGGTGGAACCGGCCACCTCTTCAGCTTTGGAACTTCCCTTCAAAACAGACCCTTTTGGCCTCATCATCCCTCCTCTTTCTCAACTTCTCCTCCTCTATTTGTTCGGCATAGGTCATCAAACGAGACAAGTCCATGTCATTAATCAACATAGTGGACTGTCACTCCTCACTCACCAAGTCGAAAACACCCTTCATAAATTTATTCATCCTAGACCTTGAGTCGGCCACCAAGTATATTTTGAAAGTTGGTTGAACTTGAGGTCATACTCCCTCACATTCATAGGCCCTTGTCTCAAATTCATAAATTCCACCAATTTGGCTTCCCTAAGCTCAAGAGGGAAGAACCGATTAAGGAAAGCAAGATTAAACTCCTCCCAAAGTTCCACATGATTTACCCCCTTCTCCTCCTCCCATTGATCAAACCATATTTGTGCCATCCCTTGAGTTGGTAAGTCACCAAATCTGCCTTCTCTTCCGATCTAACATGTCACGACCCAAGCCTAGGGCGTAGAAGTGACACAAAGAATGGGGATCTCGGAGGAATCCAATCAAGCCTCTTAACTTGTCATTACACACCTTGGTAGAGGAAGCATATAAAAGGCATAAAAGTAAGCAAAAATGAACAAGGGGCTAAGGGATAGCTTGTCAAAACATCAACGTCAAAGACAAGGAGTCATAACTCATATCATAGATACACAACTTGTCCAACCAACACCTCTAAATACATAGATAGAGCGGGGGCCAAGACAAAGCTACCAGACTCACCCTCATAGTCAATAGAACATAAGATAGTGTCTCAATACATAGATAATAGCAACACAGACTAAGGTCCTCAAAATGGAGGACTCACCAACAAGCTTGGAATAGCACTGACTAGCCACGTGGAGGAGAATGATGATGAACTTGAGCACCGGTTCCTACATAGTGATATCATGTAGACAAGAATATGTATTAGTATATTTGAATGTACTAATTATGTAGGATGCAATGCAACAAGAAATTGACATCATGATCAAAATGCATAGCAATAGGCAATGCGCATATTATAGCAAGATGGCATGTATGAACAATGCATAAGTAAAACATGCTTAAATAACTCATTCTCAATTAAAGTATCATATGTGAAGAATAGACCAAGCTAGGGCTTCTAAGGTATAAACTCCCTGAGGTTAATGATGATGTCGCCCCATCACTTAGGTGGTGAAGTACTAACCCTTCACTCGGTTGGTGATAATGCTGCCCCATCACCTAGGTGGAGAAGTACAAACCCTTCCTAGGTTGATGAGAACAAACCCCCATCTCGGTTAGTGATAATGCCGCCCCATCACCTAGGTGAAGAAGTACGAACCCTTCCCTCGGTTGATGAGTACAAACCCCCATATCGGTTAGTGATAATGCCGCCCCATCACCTAGGTGAAGATGTATGAACCCTTCCCTCGGTTGATGAGTACAAGCCCCCATCTCGGTTTTCTAGGTTCTTAGACCCCCAGATTGGGCATGGTCTAATGCAACACATAATACAGAGTATGTCATGTACGTAAGCTCATTTTATCATCATATAGTCAATCATATCACATCTCATGCTTTGGACATTCAACACCTCAAGAAACTACATCCAGACATTTCATCAAATACTTAGAGGGTGTGTAATGCTAGTATAAGAGCATGAAATATAGAGATGAAATAATACAAGAAAATCCATTATAAAATCATAAATTAACACCTTGCAACACCCAAGAAACATACATCAAGATACCTCCCCAAATCTTACAATAGATCAAGGGATTATAGCTCAAAACATAGAAAACAATCACAAATTCACATAGTTTTAACTTAGTGTGCAGTGAATTTCATAATAATCAAGACCCATTTGTAATTCAATTTTAAATCATGAAATTTGAGTTAAAGGAGGGTTTGGTATCCTGGGTGAAAGGAACTCATGATAGAAACCCACATACCTTAGGTCTAGAGTTGCTTGGAATTGAGATTGGGTGAAAATGGAGGCTTGGAAATGACCTTTGAATCCAATCTTGTTCTAGGGTTTCCTTGAAATTGAATTAGCTTGATGGAGGCTTTTGAGAGAATTGAGAGTGTATTTGAGATGAGAGTAATGAGTTTGATCCTTTGGAACCTTGTTTAGATCTTTTAGGAAGGTTAAGATAGCGTTGGAAGTCTAAAAAACGCATTAGAGTAATTCGTATTTACGAAAATGCCATTAGTGAACGGATGAAAAATTTGGCAAAGTGTTTCCCCACGGAAGGTCCCACGGGTTGTGTGGAACTCCGCGGATCGTGTGGATTGCCCGTCACATGGTACTTAGTCCAAAATTGAAGTTAGAATTCGATTGATAAAGGACGTCTCATCATGACTACGGAGGCCTCCACAGGTCATGTGGAGCCTCACGGCCTGTGTGGAGGCTCGTGGTGCTGGAAAATGTTGCCCAGGCACCACGACAAGGGCCATGACCCTTGCCACCTGCCACGATCCGTGTGGGTGGTCGTGGTCCATGCCTTAGCCTCAAACTCACCTCCATGCATACTAAGCCTCCCTTATTCACCTTCATACCCCTCCTCATGACTAGTGGTAAGCCTCACGACCCATGCCACTGGTCATGGTCCATGCCTTAGGTTCAAAATGGTTTCTCCTTGCCTCACACGACCCGTACAAGCCACCACTGCCCGTAAAGATGCCCGTGTGACATCACTGCACGGGAGGATCTTACGAAAATGATCATAACTCCCTCATCCACCTCAGAATGACCTGAAACCAAGTGCATTGCAAAGCTAACTCAAAGGGCTTTCATTTGACATGTCGTGAGCCACCCAGTTCAAAATGTGATAAAAGTTGTGCTAGATTAAAGTTGACCCTTGCATGAACCATCACTCAAAACTCAACTTTTAGGGAAGTCTTGAACTCGTTTAGATACTAGGAATCTCCCATGAACCTAATACGCCCCCAACCTAACCAAATGAGGCTTAAAACATGGATATACAAGAGCATAAAATTATGGGGTGTCACAATATCTCCCTCTTTGGGAACATTCGTCCCGAATGTAAAAGAAACATACAAAAGGAAGGTAGCCATAAAGATTTTAGCCTAACATGGATGCAACAAATGTATCTAAACATGATTTTCAAAAGTCTCAACATGAACATCAAAATTACCATAAAACCTTACCCATATAAACATGAATGCATGCAATGGCTTAAAGCCAAAAATTAAGACTTGAAATCATATAGGGGACTTAGGATTAGTATCTTAGGCTAGAGTGGAGTGAAAAAGATAAGGATACCGCTTTTGCATATCCGCTTCGGCCTCCCATATAGCACTTTTGACTTGTTGATTATTCCAAAGGACCTTAACGGATGTCACTTCCTTGTTCCTCAATCTTTTCACTTGCCTATCCAAAATCTGAACTGGAACCTCCTCATAAGTCAAGTTATCCTCAACAACGCCCACCACATCAAGAGTTACAATGGCATTAGGATCAATCGCATATTTTCTCAACATAGAGACATGGAACATCAGATGAACCAAATTCATTTCACTAGGCAAGTTTAACTCATAAGCTACCTTGCCAACCCTCTTCATCACCTTATAAGGACCAATATATCTTATGTTAGGCATGATCTAGCATAGCAAAGGACAATCGTTAGGGGAAAAACCTTATTTCAACTTCTATAGCACGACATAGAGTAAGAAGAAGGGAAACATTTCCTAAATGCCTCATAGCCTCTTGCTCATAATTGTGGTGCACAACACAACCATGAACATGAATTTAATCGATGCGGTGTGTTGAACTCCTAGGATCTAACAACCTAGTGCTCTAATACCAAGTTTTTCATGACCCAAGCCTAGGGCCTAGGCGTGACACGGCTCAAGGGGAACCTGAAGGGACCCAAGCAAGCCTCTTAGCACATCATTACACATTCTTAGTCACAGAAGCAATAAAACAACAACAAAAGAGTAGAAATAGGGATAATCGAGGCTAAGGGACATCATTCATGTTGTTACCAAGAGTCAAGAGAGTGTAAAAGCTCATAACATTAGATATAACATGTCCAACAACACCTCTAATACGCAGATAAGAGCGGGGGATAAGACAAGCAACTGGGCTCACCCTCATAGTCAACATTTACATAAAAGAAAGGTACTTTTTAGAACATAGCGTGAGAAAATAAGTAATGTCCCCGGAATGGAGGACTCACCAATAAGCTTGAGTGAAATCATACTAGTCACGTGGATGGAGATACTAAAGCGGGCTCCGGTTCCTACATGGTGGCATCGTGTAGGCATATAGTATGCGTTAGTAAATTTGAATGTAATAAGTATGTTGGATGCAATGCAACAAGAGATAAGTAACATAATTGATATGTATAAGCATAGGCAATGAGTAACATATAACAATATGGTATGCATGTGAGATGTTATGTAGTAAATCATGCTTATATAGAATATCATACATGTGTAAGAAGAGACCAGTATCATATTGGTGGATCGTTGCACCCTACCACCCTTGGTGATTGAGGTACCGACCCTATCAATTGGTTGGTGGATCGTCACACCCTACCACCTTTGGTAGATGAGGTACAAACCCCCTGAATGTGGTTATCAAGGTACAAACCCCTTGCAGGGTTGGTAGATCGTCACGCTCTACTCCCTGTGGCGACTGAGGTACGAACCGCTCGACATGGTTATCAAGGTACAAACCCCTCGACATGGTTACCCGGCACGCAACCCCCAAGTAGGGCATAGTCACATTCCAACACCATATAGGGGAAAATCATATACATACATTCCTTGCATCATCATATAGTCATTTAACTCATAAGACATGCATTGGCCCTTCAATTCCTCAAGAAAATCATAATCGAATATTTTATCAAACACTTGGTGAGTGTGTAGTGCTAGGGTAAATCCATGCAATTTAGGGATGAAATCATGTAAGGAAATCCAACGTAAAACCATCAATCAATACTTGGTAACACCCTCAAGCAATATATCTTAGATTCAAAGTTCAAAACATGCTAAAACAACCACAATTCCATAAATCCAACATAGTATGTAGTGAATTTTTAAATAACACTCATGAGTAAATTAACTTTAAATCATGCAAATTTAAGATAAAGAAAACTTGGGCATCATGGGTGAAAGGAACCCATGAAAGAAACCCAAATACCCTAGCTTTGGAGAATAGCTTGATGAAGATTGGAGATGGAGACTTGAAGCTTGAATGAGAACCTTAAGATTCGGATGAGTTTTGGGATTTGATTTTGGAGAGAAATATTTGGCTATGTGTTTGAATGAGTATTTGGGAATGTCTTGGATGACATGAGGGTGAAATATGGCTAAGTATAGGTATTTTCAGGTTTGGGAACACTTTGGCCCAAGACCCAACAATCTTAGGCCGAGATATAAAACTAGCCACAAAAATACATAGAAGCATGCCCTTGGTGCGTCGCACCAGGGGCGCGGATCGTCTCTGGAAATCACATTTTTGCGATTTTCAAATTTTGCTATGGTTGCTCTTAAATCGAGGTTTGAGCCATTTTTCACTCGATTTGAAACCCTGAATAAGAATATCAAGTTGGATTTTTTGATATCATGCACGGATTTTGTGATACACGTTAATTACGATTCTGGGCATTACTGTGACACATTTTCGGGCACTTTTTTGAGTCGTTTCAAAGTAAGCCACTAAACATAGCGTCAACCAAACTAAGGGCCAAAAGAAAATCGGGCTGCATAACATCTGAAAAACTAAGCTTGGACCATTTGGTTCATGACCTTGTAAACAGCAAATCAAGTACATCAAGATAGGTAACCCAAAATGATAAAGTACTAGCTAGATGACAAGGTTGTAACAACAGAGGTACAGGTACACACTACATATACATGCCAACCCTATAGTAGAGACTGAAAGGCACAAGAGAACCAACCCAAAATAACATGTCTACAATAGCCTCTAAAAGAACCACTAGTACGACTGGGATAGGGCCCCGAGTATGCCCAACTATAGAACAAAAAGTAAGCTCCTGTGAAAGCTCTAGGAAGAGGTGGATATTACCAACTCACAGTTGAACTATGCTTCTAGTGGAGGGGTCGATCAGAGTCCCTATCTAAACCTGCATGCACAAAATAACATGCAGTGTCCCCAGGCAACGGGACATCAGTACGAATAAACATGTACTGGTATGTAAGGCAAAAAATAAAACCATATGTATAACAGCAGTAAAAAGGATAATAGAAATACCACCTGTAACCAAAAACTAAAGTAACCTTAGTGGCCAACAATCAACCTCCTAGTGATCAAATATGCATGGACTGCTCGAGTATCGCATGTCGTGAATACAACATATAGATGCAAATGCATGACATACCCAACCAAATGCTAGCAATGGTGGTCCTTTTTGATAGCGAACAGACATCTTAGGCCCCATACCTCCGATTATAGCTCAAAGTCCATGCATAACGTGTCATATGTGATATGAAAATTGAATGCACATTGTAGGCCATAGCATAAACTTAGCCAATCTTGGCTCATTGGTACACTTATCCTCATAACAACATAATCATTGTCGTAGTATATACAAATGACTCATGAGATCTTACGTGACTTTTGAATAAGTTTGCCAGCTTAACTCAATATTTAGCATAGACCTTAACTCTGAAAATGTTCAATGCTTATATGTGGTGCCATATCAATTAGTAAAAGAAAGTATTTAAACAGAATCAAGCACATTAGTAATTTAAATA
>JAOTQR010080118.1:0-10095 GCA_025774065.1 Solanum ossicruentum
TTGCCTATCCTCGCGATTCCCATGTATCTCCAGGTCCGGGTAGGATAGCCACTGTCTGACTTTATATTCGCGATGGGGCGGGGGGGGGAATTGAGTGGGAAATGCATATAATCCAGATTTTAAAGGACCCGTAGAGAAAATTGTGTGCATCTGTGACTAGGCCACAATGCGGACTGGGCATGGATCAGTGTTATTCTTTCCTCCATGATGAGTCTGCATCGCAGCCCAGACGCAGATTAGTACAAGTTTTTCCTCAATTTTTCTGTCAGCCAAAGGCATTGGGGTCATAGCCCCGTGCCCACTTATGCATGTAAACACCTACACTTAGCCATTTTTCAACTCTATAACACTCAAAACCCTCACAAACATCTCTCTAATACTTAACCAAATATCTCATTCAAATTTCAAGGATTTCAAGATTAACTTTGGAATTGAAGGATTCTCTTCCAGCTTAAAGTTCTCTGCAAGCTTATCCCAATAAAACCCAAGTTTGAGGTATGTTGGTTTCATTCATTGGGTCCTTTTATCCATGGTACCCAATCTCCCTTTTCATGAAAATTGCATGTTTTTAGGTTGTATTACTTATGGATATCTCTTATTATGATTTATGAGTATGAATCGTGTTGGAGTTTATGAAATATTGATTGATTATGCATGACTATCAATTCCCGGCTTATACCATGATTTGATTATATCTATTGAGACTATGCATATTTTGAGCTATGAAACTATGATCTATTATGAGATTTGATGATGGATTTCAAGGTACCTACATGGGGTTTTACTACATGTTAGTAGGTTGATTTGCATTTATTTTTCTCATCTTATTTCACTCTCGAATTGCATAATTTTGAACTAGAATCATGAACCCACCAAGTGTTGATAAAATGTCAAGTTAAGTATTCTCAAGTTATTAGTGATCTATTTCATGAGTCATAAGTCAAGTGACTATATGATGATTAAGGGCTTTCAAGTATGTATTGAATTCGTGAAAGTATCTATGATGTTACAAGTATCAAGTTAAGCCTTATTTCAAGATTTTTACCTTCTATGAGCCATTCATGTTAAAGCAAGGGTTCATGTATGATTATGATATACTCTCATGTTTCAACTAAGCTCGCCATTAGAGGCCAAGCATATTTATGAGCTACTCAGGACATGTTCTTACAAGCTATTCATGTTATGATTAAAGTACAATAATTACAAATATTTCGTGGGATTAGACTTAGCACTGATGGATTGGATGTCGGCATGGACTATCTTCAAGGGTCCATACTCCTTTCCTCAAACTATGTGCTAACATAGGATTATGCTTTACCCTTGCTGTACTAGTGGATCCATTTAGTGCACTTTATCATGAAATTCATCCTGAAATTGGATGGGTTCCCATAAGGGAGTAACTTCTTCGAAATGGGACAAGCTCCCATAAGTTGAAGTATGGTTTATCTGACAAGTAGACCACCTCTTTACTGATGAGTAGTAATCATCAGGGTTCCAAGTTGTAGCTCGCTTGGTCTTACTTTTGTCGGTTAGGGTTCTTCCCATACATGTATTATGTCCTATGCAAGTTGAATGATTTACAAGAATGTCTTACTTCAAGCATTTATCATGCATTCTATATTAAGATTACACTTATCTATTGCTTATTATTATGCATTTTGACTATATTGGCTTATGTCTCATTGCATTATATCCTACATACTTACTATATTCAAACGTACTAACGCATACTCTATGCCTACATGATATTACCATGTAGGGACCGGAGTACCTTTTCATCGTCATCCTCATGGCTAGTCTAGTGCTTCAAAAGATAAGTTTTCATGAGTCCTCAAGTCCGAGGACACTATCTATCCCACTTTTGGTATTTGATATTTCTTTATGTTGAACATTTGTTACTATGAGGATGAGCCCGAAAAGTGTCTTGGCCCCCGCTCCGCTCTATGTTAGAGGTGTTGTTGATATTTGATGTACTTATGCTATGAGCTTGACTCTTTTATGCTTAAAGAAATATCAATATTTCCCTTAGTCCCGTTTCCCTTATCTATAACTCTTGTGTTGTTTATTTTGCTTTTACAACCAAGGATGTGCGAATGATATGCTAAGTAGCTTGTTTGGGATTCCCTCGGGTTCCCATTCGTCTTGTCACGTCTAGGCCCTAGGCTTGGGTCATGATAGTTAGTTCCCATCATGGTAGATAAGAATGGGTAGCAAAAGAGTGGAATATTAACTGTTATTAATGTGGCCATCTTGCAAGAAAGTTTACTAAATACTTTAGGCCAGATATTGACGATGATGACTAAACTAAATAGGTAGAGTGATTAAACTTGAGTTAGAGATTGCAAGATTTTAGTATTCTATTTATAGGGGTTAGAAGAGTTGGGCCCTAATTTCTTATTAGAGTTGGCAGCAAAATATTTAAAAGGCTAAGATCATTGAGAAAGTAATAGAATGTGGGTAAAAGATTCGGGTGGTGTACCTTTATTTTATTGCAAACTTCTTCTAAATATTTGCTTTATATTGTGTGGTGAACTTCAAGTTGACCGATGATGCCTACAAGTATGTGTTGTTTGTACTGATACTACTCTTGCTATACCCTTTTGGATATATGTTTCTTAGGTAAAGACGAAGTTGATCTCCGATTGCTTCTACTCTTCTTTCTTCATAGTGGGAGCTATCATTATTGTGCTTCATATTGTATTATTAGAAGCACTTGTACCTATTTAGACTAAATACTTTAGGGTGTTAGATGTCTTTTCAAAAATTTTAAATTTTCCTTAAAACTCCTAATTTAATAATAATATAATTTTCTTCTGCAATATCCTATGATTCCTTATTTTCCGCAAGAATCAATTGATTGGATATTCAAAGTTCTCCTATCTAGGTGTTAAAGTAGGTGCTCGCACGGTCCTGTGGGTGGGGTCGTGACACTATATCTTTATTAGATAGCAACACTGATTTTACCAAATGGGACCTTACTACCTTGAGTGTGATGTTTAAACAAGGCTACCTTGCTATATATCTCAATTCAAAGTAAACTTGTTGACAGTATTGATTTTGAGAATAATATATAATAACAATAAGGGTAAATATGGAAAAAAATAATTATCTTTTCTTGATATATCAAGAGTGATAAGTAAAAGTGAACAATGGAGTATTATATTACAAGGATATCTAATGGTAAAAGGATTTGTTTTTGAGTTAAGAACTAGTTACATACTCTTTCTGTTTTCCTGGGTGATAAAGCTAGTGAAGCTTTTTGTTAGAAATTGACTTGCATCAGTTGTTTTAGTCTGAATAATTTCAAGTCCACAACTATGTTGCTTCTTGTTGAAGAAATTTCTCAAAGATGCAAGATAATTATATGGTTCAAATTATGTCTCAGGCGTGTTTCAGTATGATAACACGTGGTCAACTTCATTTTTTCTGAATTCTTAGATTTTGTGAAGAGTGAAATTTAAATATGTGAAATTGATAAGAAGCCCATCGTTGTAGGGGCATTTGCCTTTCGGAAGGGAGACTTAAAGCACCAAAATCATTGTTTTCGTAGATGACAACTTTGAGATGATGGTGGTGGGTAGAGGTGGCAAAATAAGCTCAATCATAAGGAATCTGTCCGAATCGTTCATAATTTTATGGGTTGGGTTCAGTATGATTTAGAATTGGACTTATTTTCAACCCGTATTAATTTAATCCATTTTTAAAATAATTTTGAGTCGAGCCCAATAAAATTTTCACTTCAACCCAATATAATTAGTACTCCCTCTATCCCATTTAAATGGTACCCTTTAACTTGGCACTTTGTTTAAGAAAAAAGAGAAAACTTTTAAAACATGTGGTCTAAAATCATTATTAGATATTTTTGTGGTGAAGAATCATTTTATTAAGAGTAAAAAGAAAATTTTAAAGGTAAATTATTTTCAATTAAGGTAAGGTGACATTCTTTTTGGGACAGACCAAGAAAGAAAGTGTGCCGCATAAAATGGAACAGAGAGAGTATGATTTAGAAACAATAATGGGCGGGTTCAATATTAATAATTATGTGTTGGGCCCAAAATTGTTAATGTTTTAAATTTGTTGAAAGTGATTACTTAATATTCTGTTGTATCAATATGAAATTTTGCTTTGAATAAGTATGTCAATTGGGCGGGTCATGACCCAAATCGACTTTTAGCCCAAAATAATTTTGGCAGATCATGACCCAATCCGATATTCAATATAGTCCATTTTAATTTCTTCAATTTTAGCCCAACCCATTCATGCGACAATGATAATGATGCTGGGGGTGGTAAAAGGGAGACAATAATCAAGATTGTGAAAAGAAATGAAAAATCTTAATTAAATTATGGAAGAAAGGCAGACAAAGTTGTCAATATTGAGGATTACCTATTGTTTCACTCATAATCTAATAGCTACAGGGAAACTTAAACATCTCCATTTCTGTTTTTCTCTTCTTTCATAAATATTTTCTGTTGTATAACTGCCACAGTTTGGTTTGTAAGAATTGTCTCACTTGCGAAGGTCATAACTCCCGCTAAAATATCCAAAATACAAGGGTTTCAACTGATGCAGAGCTTTTAAATTGTAAATATTAAATAAAATATATTAAATATTAAAAAATCTTATAAAAATTTGGATAACTTCTCAAATTTCACCTGTATTACATAAATTGAAACACTGAGATTAATATATATTGGATTTGCGAACTCTTGTATCTAGTATGTAAAAGGCTTTAAGGCACATAAGATCGATTTTGATATACCTCATATATGATCAAAGTTTAGTAAACAATTTAGGGCAACAAATGATGAACTTTTATACAAAACAATTTAAGTTTTTAACTAAATAGTTTGAAATATGTTATTCTACTAAATTCACGCAACAACATTGTAAATTAACCCAAAGAACACGACATAAATATTATATATCACTTTATCAACGTTTTATCATTATTCAAATTAGATAATGAATTGACAGAAGATTAATCTAACAAGAATTTAGTGAACTCATCAAGCAGATATAGATGGTCATTAAGAAGTATGGCAACCTACAACAACAACATTACCCCAATGCCTCAAAGGCTCCCGCCCATTGCAGGGTAAGGGGGGGTCGGATGTACGCAGCCTGACCCCTATGTTTAAAAACATAGTGCGACTGTTTCCGGATGACCCATGATGAGCGTCGAAAGTTGCATTGACTAATTGCTACTTCACAATTGAAAGAAGCGCAGACAGTTTAAAGAGTCATTTTGCTTTATTCCATCATACCTTAAAGCCAAAAAATAGTGAATCTTTGGCTCCATCTGAGATTGATGGAAAAAATGGCAACCTACACATATTTAAAAAAGAGTACTTAGTAACAATACAAGAACATGAAGGTCGTCTCTGATATCTATGCATTCAAATTATAAAAATTTTATCACCTCATGATAGCCTCTTTGGCGTCCTTGCGCTCCATTCTACACATGAATAGAATATCTAGGAAGGTACAATGCTTGTTCCGAATCTGCTTTCCTCTCGTCTTCATCATTCATGATTATTTCATAACCTTCGGGCAAGAAAGTATTTAATCCAAGAAGTAAACTAGAGTGTGCTTTAAATAATTCTTTCACTCTTGCTATGGCACCAACTATATCAATTCTGTGAGAAATATCAAATACTTAATCCCATGTAGATTAGAATAGAAATTAAAAAAATATGATAATAGACAAAATCTAGTAGCAAACCTTTTTCTTCTAAAGTCATTCATAATAACGAGGAACATCTTGTACGTCTTCCCTTGGTCCGGAAACATGTCCTTCGCTTCTTTCAAATAAGAGAATGCATCATTCATTGTCAGTTTTGGCTTACAATCTATGCGACTGCCATCTCTTCTTTTACGCGAACCATCTTTACGAACTTGTGATTGACCATATCTAATTGAAATAAAACATACAAATACATCAAAACTTAACCATAAGTACCCACTCAAAATCGCTACTAAATCAAGGATGCGGACTAACAATGAATGAGGTGAGTGTAGTCATGGGAGATCAGAGCTCAACTTATAATATAAAAAGACAAGCGAACTGATAATTTCACGTGTTACAAAATTTGGGTAGACAAAGCAAATGTAGTGATTGGAGATAGCAAACTGAAATATTTGAGATGTGCACAAATTTGTAATACTTAAAATTAAATTTGTCAGTAAATTTTATTTTAAAAAGGGCTTATCATTTATTTTAATTGAACACCTAAAGACATAATAATATGTACAAAAATTATGAAAACTTTTGTATGTACACTCAAACATCTATTACGTAATTAAGCAAACTAAATACAGTAAATTATCTCACTCAGTTATATATATCAATTTCAACTGAAATTTATTTGAATTTTTTAAGGACTATTGATCCAGTGTATATAATTAAATGAGATAATCTATTTACAGTTTCTTATACAAATATACCAAACAATAATTTTTTCCCCAGCTAATAGCCACATGTATATCCAGTGTGTGTGTCTATATATATAATTGTGTGTCTATATATATATATATATATATATATATATAATTGTGTATATGATGTATAACGATATTAGAGATGTATATGTCCATTAATACTGTTAGAGCCGTCAATATGAGCTACGCATGTTGGGCCGGCCTACCCTAACTCGTGACTTAGTAGGGCTGGACTACAATCTTTGGAGTCCATTTAAAAAATAATTTTTTTAGCCCGGCCTGAATAAGCCCGCTGATTAGTTAGGTTTTTGCAATATTGATTGGGCCAGCCCATAGGCTAAATTAAAAATAAACTTAAATAGAGCATTAAAAATAATAAGAGTCCAAAATCAAAAATTCATTTAAAATTTTAAATAGTAAAACTTAATACAAATTATATTTTTATAATATGTATTTCTTCTGTCCATCTTTACTTATCCCTTTTTAACTTGGCACAGGGATTAAAAACAGTAAATAATATAAATAATTTTTCTAAATCACCTTTTAAATACGATAAAAATACAATGTCTTGAAAAATGTAACAAGAAAATAACTATAATTAATGATAAGAGTAAACAAGAAACTTAGCGTGAAATTATCTTTTTATTTCATAAAGTGGACAAGTATTGTTGGGCATCTCAAAATAGTATAATATATAAGTAAAGATGGATGGAGGGAGTAATAATAACACTAATACTATGTAATAGTGTCTTGTTGTTATTTATTTTAGTAGTTTTAAATTATAATTTAATTTAAAATTTTATTAAAAAATATATGCATAAAAATATGAGCTGGCCTAGTAAGGCTCACAGCTCATGTACTAATGGATTGGGCTAATTGTTTTTCAGCCCATAAAAAAAAGAAAAACTAAGTTTATACCCCTTTAAAGCAAACTATTTATATTCATATGTCCCTTTACATTTTATACCCTCATACTATTAAAATTTGCTCTCCTAATATTAAAATGTATAACTTACACGAATCTCATACTTTTTTGGGTCAATTCCAACTAATACCAACTTTTTTAAAAAGAATTACCAAAACTTCCTTTTTGTTGATGCAGAAAACAAAATCAGTGATACATGCCAAAAAAGTGGGAGTATTAAGGGATTTTAACTGTTATACATGGACAATTATAGAATGTAATTTGTATCAATAGATATTGCAGTTTTGCATCATTTAAGGGATTTTTGTAATTTTTTAAAAGAGTCGGGATTATATGAAAATATGTAAACATAAGTTGTGTATTTCTGTAATTTTTCCTATTAAAATTCGTGTGCTGACATCATCACCTGCTTGTATGATATACCAATGAGGTATACATATACCAACAAGGTATCACAGATTATTAGGCTCAGTCCTATATAATACTGATATGAATCGATGTACCAATAGAATATCACAAAATATATTACTCATTTAAAATTTAATAAGTAAGTTTGTAATTTTAATAATTTTCTCTTAATTATTTTATTTATTAAAAAAAGAGCTCAAAATTATATGATATCAATAGGATATCAATATACCAACGGAGTATCACAAGAATATATTTTCTACTAAGTTAGAATTTAATCAATAATTTGTAACTTTAATAATTTTCTAGTCCTATACTATCCGTTGTTCCCATCACTTCTTACTTAATGGTTAGGTCCGAATTCTATAATGAATATGGTATAAATATACCGACGGAGTATCATAACGAATATATTTTTTACTAATTTAGATTTTAATAACTTTTTTATTTATTTCTTACAAAAATCATAATCTTATATACCAAATAGATATCAATATACTGTCAGAATATCACAAAGGAGTGAGCTCATTTTATATGATACCACTATGGGGTGTGTGTGTGTGTGTGTGTGTGTGTGTATAGCTGAAGTATATTTCATAGTATTTATGTTGACTCTGCGCGTGAAATAAAAAGGGGTAAGTGGATAGAAAGGTAAATAGTTTTGGTCATGGGTCCATTAAGGATAAATAGTTTAGATTAGGTCTATTAAGGGTAAATAATTTCAAATTAGGTCTATGTTATCTACTTTTTTCAAAAAAAAAAAGTCAGTCCAACTTGGCCTGTCAAATTCCAAAACCTGTAAAGACTAATCCAGATAAGATGGACCGACCCATATTGACAATTCTATACACTGTAATACAATATACATTGTTATAATACACACATAAAGAAATAATCAAGAATGGCATAGAGAAAAATAAGAGTGGATACAAATGTTGGGCCATGGTCGGTATAGTTGATAATTGGACCATTGTCAACTTAAACAATAATTAATTGACCATTCTTTTAATTTAACTATCTAATAAATGTTTGATAGGAATTTTAGTAATTTTATCATTTAATTAGCTGCCTAAGTTTTCATCTTATTGGTAAATGATCGATTTCCTATTTTGAAAATCTCATTTGCCTTTTTCTTATTCCCAATTTATTTATTTTCTCTTAAAAATAATAAATGTTGGTTGGCCACAACTTTTTTCCCAATTGGGTAAATATCCACCCAAACAAACGCAACATGGGTAAAAAATTAATTTTGATCTTTAGTTTTTCTCGACAATTCTTATGGTTAAAAAAAAAATTAATGTAAGACCTATTCTAAATCATTAAATGAAACATGATAAAAAGTGACTTCTAACATTTTCTGATTACAAAATCACACGCACAAGCACCCATGTAGCAACTAAAAATAACCAATTTACTTTGAGTTATCAATAATTGTTTTTTAAAATAATTATATCAAAACAAGTTATGCACATAAAATAATATCACAAATGGAGAACTTACAATTTACCACGAGATGAACCATATGCACTGCATGTCAATCGCTTCATGCTGCAAAAAGAAATTAAACAACAACACGATTTACTATCAAAAAGACAAAGAAGAATAAGAAGAAGAAGAGGAGACCTACTCCATCTTCTATGCAAGAATTCAACTTCTGACGTTTATAGAAAAATCAAAAATTTTATTAGATCTATCAACGTGCAAAAAAAGTTGAATCAATGATTAAATTAAAAAAATTACCTTATTTTTCCTATACCTTTGCTTTCCCTCTCCTGTGTCTTCCGCCTCTTGGACTACGAAAAACTAGAGCACACACACAAATATGAGAACAAAGAGGCAAATAAAATTAATTGAGAAAAAACTATGAATGTTGTATATAAAAAACAAAAGTTAATTTTTTTGTAAAGTTATAAATTTGATGGTTAATGTAATCAATCTCAAAATGGAAAAATAATTTATGTAGTATAAGACAAAATTCTAAGACTTATATAGAATATTTAAAATTTAAAATTATACTCCAAATTTTGGGAAGAGGAATTAGATTGTACGGGTCATGATTCAACCCTCTCAATTTGTACTAAATTATATTTATTTTATTTATTTTTTATAAATAAAATATCTTTTAAAATAGTTTGATAAGATTTTTGATTGATCAATCTGAGTTTAGGGGCAGACCTACATATAACTGTGTGGGTGCTCTATCATGTCCCGAGTTCACACCCTGGGTGTGTCCGTGTTAGACCCCTGTTGACACCCAATTTTTACCCTCCACAGTGTCAAATTAATTATCGGGGGCTTTATTCTTATTTTAACAATTTTTA
>JAOTQR010080119.1:0-10095 GCA_025774065.1 Solanum ossicruentum
TGTGTCTTGGAGCTTAAAGGAAGTTGGGATGACCATCTTCCATTGATTGAGTTTGCCTACAACAATAGCTATCACTCCAGCATCGGTATGGCCCCTTTTGACGCTTTTTATGGGAGACGTTGTAGATAACTGGACGGTTGGTTTGAGGTTGGAGAGGTGGATTTTTTGGGGTCGGATCTGATTATCATGCTCTTGAGAAGGTTAGGATAATTAAGGAAAGGTTGAGGATAGCCCAAAGTCGACAAAAATCCTATGCCGATGTAAGAAAAAGAGACCTAGAATTCTAAGTGTGTGATTAGGTCTATTTGAAAGTTTCTCCAATGAAAGGTGTGGTCCATTTTAGTAAAAATGGAAAGTTGAGTCCAAGATATGTTAGTCCCTAAGAGGTGATAAAGAGGGTTGGAAAGGTAGCTTATGAGTTAAAGTTGCCTAGTGAAATGAATTTGGTTCATCCGGTATTCCATGTTTCTATTGAGAAAGTGTGTTAGTGATCCTAATCCCATTGTGCCTCATGATGTTGTGGGTATTGTTGAGGATAACTTGACTTATGGGAAGGTTCAGGTTCAGATCATGGATAGGCAAGTGAAGAGATTGAGGAACAAAGAGGCAACATCCATTAAGGTCCTTTGGAAGAACCAACAAGTTGAAAGTGGTACATGGGAGGCCGAAGCGGACATGCAAAAGCAGTATCCTTATATTTTCTACTACACTCAAGCCTAAGGTACTAATACAAAGTCCTATATGTGATTTCAAGTATTAATTTCATCCCCTATGTCATTTATATGCATTCATGTTTAAGTTGATAAACTTAGGATGATTTTGCACTTATGTTGGGAATTTGAAAATGGTGTTTTACATGTAATGTTGCATTTTTGTTGGGGCTGGTTCGTTCATAATCACTCCTATTTTGTACGTCTCCTTTACATTTCGGGACGAATGTTCAAGGGGGAGATATTGAAACGACCCCAAAAAGTGCCCAAAAACATGCCTCGGAATGCCAAGAATTTTAATTTTTATATATCTTTAAATCAATGTGCGATATCAAAATATAACTTCATATTCTTGTACAGAGGGTCAAAATTTAGGGGAAAAGGGTCTGACCCTAATTTAGAGAAATCGAATCACAATTTCAAATTTTAAAAAATAACAATTTCCATAGGCGGTCCGCGACAACTCTGCGACTCGCTTCTATCATGGAGCAGTGTTAATTTTGCATAGTTTTGTTATCGCGATCCAAGACATTTATGTCTTGGGCCTAAGTGTTCCCAAAAGCATTTTATTACCTATACTTAGCCTTATTTCACCCACATATCATCCTAAACATTTCACATACTCATCAAAACACTTATCCATATTTTTCACTCTAAAATTCAAGGTTTAAAACCCTCATCCCAAGCTAAGGATTATCTTCAAGCTTCATACCTCCATTTTCAATCTTCACCAAGAGCTTCTCCAAAGCTGAGGTATGTGGTTTTGAACCATTGGGTCCTTTCACCCATGGTGCCTAAGCCTCATTTTTACTAATACTGCATGATTTAAAGTTGATTTTACATGTGGGCCTTCTAGATTGAGAAATTTACTGCACAGTGATTTTAGTTCATGAATGTATGGTTGTTTTAGCATATTTTGAGCTCTAAATCTTTCATCTAATGTTGGATTTGATAAGGGTTCTTAATGTGGATGTATTGGGGGTTTTGCAAGTTGTTGATTGATAGTTTTACTATAGATTTTCTTTCATGATTTTATCTCCAAATTGCATGGTTCTTTACCCATATTACACAACTTCCAAGTGTTTGATAAAATGTCTGGCTAATCTTTCTTGTGGAAATGTAAGTCCAAAGCATGAGATATGATACAATTGACTATATGACAATGAAATCAACTTATGCATGACATATATTTTCTACACAATATGTTGCATTAGACCCAGCCTGGTCTGGGGGTATAGGAGCCTGGATAACCATGTCAGGGGTATGTTCCTCGCTACCAGGGTGTCCAGGTATGAATTGCATCAACCATGTGAGGGGTATGTACCTTGCCGACATGATGTCTAAGTGTGAATGGCATCAACTATGTGAGGAGTATGTACCTTGCCACCAGGGTGTCTAGGTGTGAATGACACCATCCATGTAAGGGGTATGTACCTTGCCGCCAGGGTGTCCAGGTGTAATGGCACCTCCAACCAAAGTTTGGATTCTAGCTTGGTCTCTTCTACACATATAATATCCGATATGAGCATGAGCTATTTAAACATGTTTTACTTATGCATTGATCATACATGTCATATTGTTATAATATGCCTATGGTCTAATGGATGCATTTTGAGTATGATGTCTATTTATTACTGCATTGCATCCCATGTACTTAGTACATTCAAACGTACTAACGCATACTCTTGCCAACATGATATAACCATGTAGGAACCAGTGCTCAAGTTGATCATCCTCCTCCTCCACATGGCTAGATCAGTTCTACTCAAAGCTAGTTGGTGAGTCCTCCACTTCAGGGACCTTAGACTATGTTACTATTATCTATGTATTGAGATACTTTCTTATGTTCTATTTTTACTATGAGGGTATGACCAGTTAATTTTTCTTGGCCCTGCTTCATCTATGTACTTAGAGGTGTTTGTTGGACAAGTTATGTATCTATGTTATGAGCTTTGACTCTTGTCTATTAATTATGATGTTCAGGCAAGTTTGCCTTTGCCCTATTGCCCCTATTCCTACTCTATGTGTCTTTTATATGCTTCCGCGACCAAGGAACTGTAATGACAATTTAAGAGGCTTGTATGGGGTTCCTTCAGGTTCCCCATTCGCCATGTCACATCTAGACCAGAAAATGTGCCTCGGAAGTGCTCAGAATCGTAATTTCCATATATCTTAAAATATGTACGAGATATCCAAAGTTCAACTTCATATTCTTGTTAAAAGGGTAAATATTTGGGGAAAACGGGTCTAATACCGACTTTAGGGAAAAAGATTAGCTATTTCAATTTGACAAATGGCAAATTCCAATGAGTATTTCGTGCCCCTGGCGCAACGCGCCAAGGGCACACACTAGTGTTAAAATTTTGCAAATTTTTAACTTCGGTCCAAGACTCTCAAGTCTTGGGCCTAAGTGTTCCCAAACGTGTATTTACCTATATTTAGCCATATTTCACCCTCATATGATCCTAAATATTCCCCAATGCTCATTAAAACACTTAGCCATATATTTCACTCCTAAATTAAAGTCTCAAACCCTCATTTGAAACTAAGGATTTCCTTCAAGCTTCAAGCCTCAATCTCCAATCTTCACCAAGTTCACCTCCAAGCTAAGGCATGTGGGTTTCCTTCATGGGTTCATTTCACCTATGATACCCAAGCTCTCTTTACCCAAAAATTGCATGATTTGAAATTAATTTATTTAAAGGTCTTATCTATTATGAAAATCACTGCACACTATGATTGGTCTATGAAATTGTGACTGTTTTACTATGTTTGGAGCTATGAATCTAGGGTCTATGGTAAGGATCGGTGAAGGTTCTTGATGTATATTGTTTGAGGATGTTACCAAGAATCTATTGATGGCTTTACACTGATTTTTCCAGCATGATTTCACTCTTTAATTGCATGGTTTTATACTAGCATTGCGCACCTTCTAAGTGTTTGATAAAATGTCCGTTTATGGTTTCTTGAGGAATTGAAGGTCTAAAGCATGAGATATAAGATGAATGATGTTATGATGATGGAAAGAGCTTGTTCATATGATACATTTTATATAAAGTGTTGCATTAGACCATGCTCTATCTGGCGGGACTAAGAGCCCAGTAACGTAGTTGAGGGGTTAGTATCTCAAACACCACGGTGGTAGATGAGATTTCCACTAACCTAGTTGAGGGGTTTGTACCTCACACACCAAGGTGATAGGTAAGATCATCACTAACCTAGTTGAGGGGTTTGTACCTCACATACCAGGGTGATGGGTGAGATCATCACCAACCTACCAAGGGGTTTGTACTTTGGAAATCTAAATTGGTCTCTTCAACACATATAATATCCTATACAATTATAAGTTACTTAAGCATGTTTTACGCCTATAGTTATGCATTTTGATTATGATACCTATCTCTTGTTGCATTGCATCCTACATGCCTAGTACATTTAAACATACTATTGTATACTCTTGCCTACATGATATCACCATGTAGGAATCAGAGCCCAAGTTGATCATCCTCTTCCTCCACTTGGCTAGTTTGGTACTACTGAAGCTAGTTGGTGAATCCTCCATTTTTGGGACATTTATCTATGTTTCTTTTATTATGTATTGAAACACTCTTCTTTATGTTCTATTTTGACTATGAGGGTGAGCCCGATTGTTTTGTCTTGGGTCCCACTTTTATCTATGTTGTTGAGGTGTTTGTTGGACATGCAATGTATCTATGACATGAGTTTTGACTTTTTGTTTCTTGACTATGATGTGATGCAAGCTTTCCCCTTAATCCCTTTTCCCCTATTCTTATTCTTTTTGTCTTTTATATTCTTTCACGACCAATGATGTCTATTTATAAGTCAAGAGGCTTATTTTGGGGTTCCCCATTCGCTGTGTCACGTCTAGTCCCTCGCTTGAGTCATTAAAAACTTGGTATCATAGCACTGGTTGATAGATCCTCGAAGTCTAGCACACTGCATCGATTAGAGTTCTATTCATGGATGTGAAGCGCGCCATGACTATGAATAGGAGGCTATGAGGCATTTTAGAAAATGTTTTCCTTCTTGATGTTCTAAGTCATGTTGTAGAGTTGTAATAAGATTTTCCACACTAATGATTATTCTTTCCTATGCTAGATCATGTCTAACACTCAAGGAAGAAGGGCCCAAACTCCAAAGGAGTAACCTACCAATGGTGAGCTCTAGGTTACTCTTACTATGCTTTCCCATGTTGTGGCCAACCAAGTTAATCAAGGTGCCCAATCCCCTCATAATACTAGCACAAAAGCTAGAGTAAGGGACATCATGAGGATGAACCCTCAGATGTTCTATGGATCAAAGGTGGATGAAGATCCACAAGACTTCATTGATGAGGTCTACAAGATTTTGAATATCATAGGTGTTAGGATGAATGAAAAGGTGGAGTTGGCAGCATACCAACTCAAAAGGGGTAGCCCAAATATGGTATGATCAATGGAAGGGGGAGAAGTTAATTGGTAATATGGTCCTTTGGGAGAAGTTCAAATTGGATTTCTTAATCGGCTCTTCCCTCTTAAGCTTAGGGAAGCTAAGTTGGTAGATTTTATGAATTAAACCAAGGTTCCACGAGTGTGAGGGAGTATGTCCTCAAGTTTAATCAACTTTTTAAGTATGTTCCTCATTTGATGGTTTATCCTAGATCTAGGATGAATAAGTTTATAATGGGGGTCTCCGACTTGGTGAGTGAAGAATGCTAGTCCACTTTGCTAATCAGTGACATAGACTTGCCCTGATTTATTACATATGTTGAGAAAATGGAGGAAGAAAAATTGAGGAAGAGGAGAGGTCATGAGGCCAAGAGGGCCCATTTTGAGGATAAGTTCCAAAGGAGTGACCAGCTCCATCATGTCCTAGGGCCTTCTCATGCTACTAATAGGGGGTTTGCTAATGACCTCCCTAGGCCTCAATACGTTGGTGGTGTGGCTCCTACAGATGTGTGTCCTAAATGTGGAGGGCTTCATAGTGGCCCATGTTTGAAAGGTTCTAATGCATGCTTTGAATGTGGGGAGCTTGGTCACAAGAAGATAGATTGTCCAACACACTGTGGAAAGGGCCAAGGTGCAAATACGGTTCCGTCGGGTAGGGGTGGTCATCAAGGTGGTGTCCTAAGGCACAATCGGTTCTATGCTCTACATGGGAGGCAAGGGGTTGGTTAGGTTCCCGATGTTGTTTCTAGTATGTTGAAAATCTTTGACTTTGATGTATATGCTTTGATTAATCTAGGTTCCACTCTTTTCTTTGTTACCCTTTTTGTTGCTACAAATTTCCATGTTTGACCCCGAGTTGTTGCATGAGTCATATGAAGTGTCTACTCCTTTTGGTGCATCTATTTTTGCTAGGAAAGCTTATAGAAGTTTTCCTATTTGCATCTTGCATAACGCGTTGCCTTGTGATCATATTAAGTTAGACATGGTCGATTTTGATGTCATTCTTGCGATGGATTGGTTACATGCCTACTATGCTTCTATAGATTGTAGAACCTGTAGGGTCAAATTCTAATTTCCAAATGAACCTGTCCTTGAGTGGGAAATTCAAGATGTGACGGTCAAGGGTAGATTCATCTCTAGCATTAAAGCCATAAGTTGATCTCTAAGGTGTGTCTTTACCATCTTGTGAGGGTTATAGATATAGAGTCTGAAGTCCTTCCCATAGAGTCAATTTCGATTGTAAATAAGTTTTTCGATGTCTTCCCAAATAACCTTCCTTGTGTTCCTCTCGAAAGGGAAATAGACTTTGTCATAGACCTCCTCCCCGATACTCAACCCATTTTTGTTCCCCCTTATCGTATGGCCTCGATGGAATTGAAGGAGTTGAAGGAGCAATTGATAGACTTGTTTGAGAAGTGATTTGTTAGACCTAGCCAATCACCTTGGGGTGCTCTGGTGTTGTTTGTGAAAAAGAAAGATGGGACCCGTAGGATGTGTATTGACTACCAGCAACTCAATAGGGTCACCATCAAAAATAGGTATCCTACTCCAAGGATTGATGACTTGTTTGACCAATTGCAATGGGGTAGCCATTTCTCTAAGATTGATCTTTGGTCCGGGTATCATCATGTGAAGGTGAGGGAGTGTGACATTCCTAAGATGGCCTTCCGGACTAGATATGGGCATTATGAGTTTGTTGTAATGTCTTTTGGGTTGACTAATGCACCGACTATCTTTATGGACCTAATGAATAGGGTCTTCAAGCCCTACTTTGATTCCTTTGTTGTAGTCTTCATTGATGATATTTTTGTTCTATTCCCACATTAGGTGGATCATTTAAGGGTTGTGTTGCAAAGATTGAGGGAGAAGAAATTGTATGCCAAGTATGAAAAGTGTGAATTGGTTGATGGAGGTTACGCTTTTGGGTCATGTGGTGTCTGGGGATGGTATAAAAGTGGATCCTAAGAAAGACCATTGACCTTGTCAGATATTAAGAGTTTCTTTGGCCTAGTGGGTTACTATCGAAAGTTCTTTAATAGGTTCTCCTCCATTGCTTCCCCTATGAAAAGATTGATTCAAAACAATGTTATGTTTGTGTGGACCGATGAGTGTGAAAGGAGCTTCCAAACATTGAAATACAAGCTTGTGTCCACTCCTATATTGTCACAACCAAATGGGCTTGAGGGATTTGTTGTATATTGTGATGCTTCCTAGGTTAGTTTGGGTTGTATGTTGATGCAAAATGGTAAGGTCATAGCTTATGCTTCTGGACAACTCAAGGTACATGAAAGGAACTACCCTACCCATGATATAGAGTTATATGTCATTGTATTTTCATTAAAGATTTGGCGTCACTAGTTGTATGGGATGCATGTTGATGTGTTCACCGATCATAAGAGCCTCCAATGTCTTCACCCAAAAAGATCTCAACTTCAGGCAAAGAAGATGGTTAGAACTTCTTAAAGACTATGATATGAGTATGCATTATCATCCGGGTATGGCCACTATTGTGGTGGATTCTTTGAGTAGGGTGTCTATAGGTAGCCTAGCTCTTGTTAATAGTAGTGGGAAGGAGATGGCTAGCGAAATGCATCGGTTGGCTAGGTTGGGGATTTGATTGGAGAAGGTTGGTAATGGTGTTGTTGTTGTTGATGGTTCTAAGTCTTCTTTGATCGACAAGGTGATGGCAAATCAAGACCTTGAGCCCTCCTTGTTAGAATTGAAGGCCTTGGTAAAAGAGCACAAGGTGGAGGTTTTCTCACCATGGGGGAGATGGAGCCCTTAGGTACCAAGGTAGGTTGTGTGTGCCTTGTGTTGATTGTTTGATGGAGAAAATCCTTGATGAGGCCCATCACTCTTCTTATTCTATCCACCCAGGTTCCACCAACATGTATAGAGACTTGAGGGACGTGTATTGGTGGGGAGGCATGCAGAGGGGAATTGCCAAATTCATTTCCTGTTGCCATACTTGCAACAAGTCAAAGCCGAATATCCGGGTGGCCTAACCCAAAACATAGAGATTCCCACTTGGAAATAGGAGGTGATTAATATGGATTTTTTGGTTGGGTTTCCCAAGACTTGGAAGGGTTTTGATTCCATATTCGTTGTGGTTGATAGGATGACAAAATTGACTCATTTTTTACCATTTAAGACTAGATTAGGGGATGAAGATTATGCAAGGTTGTACATTCATGACTTAGTAAGGTTTCATAGAGTTCCTTTGTCCATCATATTTGATTGCGTGGCACAATTCAATTCATATTTTTGGAGATCTTTCCAAAAGGGTTTTGTTACTAGAGTTAAGCTTTCCATGGCCTTCCAACCTCAAACAGATGGCCATTTCGAGAGGACTATCCAAACCCTTGAGGATATGCTTAGGGAATGTATGTTGAAGCTTCAAGGTAGTTGGGATGATCATCTTCCATTTAGTGAGTTTGGCTACAACAATTGCTACCATTCTAGCATTAGTATAACTCCATTTGAGGCTCCTTATGGTAGACATTGTAGATCACCAGTTGGGTGGTTTGAGGTTAGTGAGATAGCTTTGTTAAGACCAATCTGATTATGGAGGATCTTGAGAAGGTTAGGATGATTAGAGAAATGTTAAAGATGGCCCAAAGTTTCCAAAAATCCAATGGCAATTTGAGGAGAAGGGATCTTGAATTCCAAGTTGGTGATTGGGTTTATTTGATGGTGTCACCCATGAAGGGTGTGGTCCAAATTGGTAAGAAGGGCAAGTTGAGCACAAGGTATATTGGTCCTTACGAGGTCATAAGAAGGATTGGCGAAGTAGCTTACAATTTGATGTTGCCTTGTGCGATGGAATTGGTTCATTCGGCATTCCATGTATCCATGTTGAGAAGGTGTGTCAGTGATCCTAATGCTATTGTGCCTCTTGATGTTATGGGAGTTGATAAAGATAACTTGAATAATGAGAAGGTTCCGATTCAAATTTTTGATAGGCAAGTGAAGAGATTTAGGAACAAGGAGGTGGCATCCGTTAAGGTCCTTTGGATGAATCAACAAGTCAAAAGTGCTACATGGGAAGCCGAAGCGGAAATTCAAAAGTGGTATCCTTATGTTTTCCACTCCACTCAAGCCTAAGGTACTAATTCTAAGTCCCCTATGTGATTTATAGTCTTTTTTTCCAGACCTATGTCATTCCTATGCATTCATGTTTAAGTTGGCAAATTTATGATGATTTTACACTTATGTTGAGATTTTGAAAATGGCGTTTTAAATGTAATGTTGCATTCCTTTTGGGGATGATTTTTTGATGAT
The DNA here is from genome assembly GCA_025774065.1 of Solanum ossicruentum. Lineage (NCBI taxonomy): Eukaryota > Viridiplantae > Streptophyta > Magnoliopsida > Solanales > Solanaceae > Solanum > Solanum ossicruentum. The sequence continues at coordinate 9,440 of JAOTQR010080119.1, forward strand.
CACTCTTTTCTTGTTCATTTCTTTTACATTAGGAGATGAATGTTCCCAAGGGGAAGATATTGAAACAATCCCAAAAAGTGCCCAAAATTATGTCTCGAAAGTGTACGGAATCGTAATTTCTATATATCTCAAAATCCATGCGCAATATGGAAAATCTAACTTCATAATCTTATTCATGGGGTAAAAATTAGAGGATAAATGGTCTAATCCTAATTTTAGGACAAATGATTAGCAATTTTAATTTTCCAAATGACAAATTCCAGTGAGCTTTTCATTACCCTGGTGCGACGCGCCAAGGGCGCGTACTAGTGTTCTTCTAGTTTTGGACTTCAGTCAAGGACTTTCATGCCTTGAGCCTAAGTGTTCCCAAAAATGTATTTACCTATACTTAGTCATATTTCGCCCTCATATCATCCTAAACATCCCCCAATGCTCACTAAAACACTTAGCCATATTTTTCACCCCTAAATTAAAGTCTCAAACCCTTATCCGGAACTAAAGATTTCCTTCAAGGTTCTTCTTCAAGCTTCAAGCCTCAATCTCCAATCTTCACCAAGTTCACCTCCAAGCTAAGGTATGTGGGTTTCCTTTATGGGTTCCTTTCACCCATGATACCTAAGCTCATTTTACTGAAAATTGCATGATTTAAAATTGAT
>JAOTQR010080120.1:0-10094 GCA_025774065.1 Solanum ossicruentum
TTCGGGAGATTTTACCCACTAAGTCCAGCTTTCTTGTGAAAGTCTTGGCTTGCTCTTTTTCCATGTCTCTTGATGGCACTTGCTATTTCATGTCTTTCTTGCACATAGCCCTTTTCTCTTTGTAGCATACTTAAGATGCTGCGGGATAAAGGCTCTTTTCAAGGTAAATGAATGCTTATTCTGTGGATGCGGCATTGGCGGTCTAAGCATTTTCCTGTTACAGTTCTGGTAGGGAAGATAGACCTTAGATGGCTCAGCTTCGACCCCATTTGGTGAAGTAATCGGTAGCTACCAAAAGAAATGGTAGAAGAAGAATCAAAGTACCAAGCAGGCAAGAACGCACTGATCTGTAGTACGCCATTCTAGCCTCAGGAGTCGGCGAAGAAGAGTTCCGACTAGGCAAGTCGTTACTAGCCAAAAAAAAAAGCGACGGTACAGAAGAAGAACGAAACGAAGTGAGAGGGCGACTGAAAAGGAGGCTCGACTGAAAGGAGAGGGGTGCCTCTTGATCCAGAGACAATTTTTATAAAATTTTGAAATACTCGAGTAATGCCCCAAGAGCCAATAGCAACATAGCTTTAAAAAGCCGTAAAACCCTTACCATTAACTAAAATATATACACGCGTAAAGAACACTATAAAAACCAAAAAGTTAAATTAAAAGGCATTTATATAAATTTATTGCTTGCATCTTGATTCAACCTATGGTATAAAATTAACTAATATTTAACCTTTCCCAATGGCCTGGTTTTCAGATAGAAACTCCAATTGCTCTTTCTGCTCGTTGGGAGAACTCTCAATGAATTGGTTTCCAGGAGTCGTGGTGGAAGTAGATGGGGACTGGGGAGAATAAGAAACCTCCTTATCGGAATTGGTCTCATCCAATGCATGGCCGATGAGGGAGGCTCCAGAAGGAGAAGAAGCGGATGGAGACTCCAGATGTCTTTAACGCTGAATAAATAATCAACATTACTGCAACTATGAATGTTTTTTACTTTTAGATTTAGATCATCGCTGGTATTTTCACTAGGACCAAGACTTCCTATTGATTTATTTAGCCCACACCTGCGTTCGAACTCCTTCTTAAACAACATCGAATTAAACCACCATCTTTCCATAGAGTTTTCTTGCCCTGAAAATACAACAGATGAATTCGCTAGAAATTCTTTATTTGAATATTTTATTTCCTATCAGACTAAGCATAGAAATTCAATTACTAGGATTATTAACTAATACGGATTGTGAGTATTGAAAAAAAGAGATTTGTCCTTTCCTGGTGAAGCAAGCATACCGATAATCAACTCGCTTGAGAGAACAATTCGAGAAGGAAGACCCAGAAAGAGGAACTAAAGTCAACTAATGCTTAAGACATCCAAGTTCGGACATCTAAGCCAGTTTCGGTCCTTCCATCTGCCTCTATCTCAATAGCTTTCAAAATAGAGTGATTTGATTAGCTTACATCGGAGGATGGCGACTTCAAAGGAGGCTTGACAGGGGAGGGTAATCGAGGTGAAGCTTTTGTTAATTGATTCCAGACCAGGATGAACGCTGGCGAGGAGCGAAAGAACGAAGTTTTCTGTGGTGATGTCAGAATTTGCACCTATTTGTATCTATTTAGTGATCAGTCCGCTAGTTTCTTTGATCCCACTCGGTCTTCCCTTTCTATTTGCTTCCAATAGTTCGACCTATCCAGAAAAATTATCAGCCTACGAATGTGGTTTCGATCCTTCCGGTGCTTCTTACTATTTTTATATCTCAAATTAAAGATTTAGTAAAGATAACATATTAGGTATCTATAAATTAATTACTAAATAACAACAAAATAATACTTGACATACTATATGTTATTTGGCAATACTACCCTAAAACAATCCCCCACTATCCCAGTGGGATTTGATTACTAAAAGCCTCTCGAACTTCCCCCTTTTATGTTGGGGGTATTATAATCTTTTGAGTTGTGTTGGGAGTGTTGTAATGGGGGAGTTTGAGAGTGTTCGAAAATATCTGATTAACAGTTGAAATAATAAAAGGGAGCTAATAGAACACTAGCTTCCCTTTTACAACAACAGAAAAATCAAATGAGTCAAAGGATCTCAAAACGCAAAGTCAACATTTTATACTAAGTAAAGTACAATTGGCTCTCACATTAAGGAAGGAGAATTGACTGATGGACCATATAACATAAACAACCTCAGAAATCAATAGTAATTTAAAAGTTAAGACAATGAGCAGTAGAGAAATCGCAAGGCTTACAGGTAAAAGGCATCCTGATGTGACAGGTGATATCAAAAAAATACTGGAAGATGTGGAAATAGATGTGAGCAAATTTCCTCATATCTATTTAGATAGCCAAAAACGTAAACAAGAAGAATAGCGACTCCCGTATCGAGAAGCATTACTTGTGACTTCTGGTTATGACACTAAACACACTATAACATAGACCAATTAAATGAAACGAAAAAAAAGAGATGATAGAGAATCCGTTGAGAAGTTTACTTGTATCCAAAGTACCTATTCTTACTACAATACTTTATTTTAACTATATCGCACTATGTATCATTTGATAACCCTCAAAATCTTCCATCTTTGATTTAAATCGAATTTCAAATGGAAGAAATCCACAGATATGCTGATAAAGCTAAAAGATGGGAAGTTGTGGGAAATGTGAGAGGTTACTATGGTACTTGGCATTATCTACAAGAGATTATTAATTAATGACTAAAAAAGGACAAACCATAACAAGGCAGGAGTTTAGTGAATTGAAGGCTAAGGTAGAGAGTATTTCCGTTCGTTTTGATGGTTTTGAAGGACGCTATAGGCGATACTTGTTATCAAGTCAGAGAGAGGCCTGGCTCCTAAGCTGGCCCCCTTAAAAACCTATTACTTAATAAGGAATTTTTATGCACAATATGCTGATGACTTACTACTGGGAATCGTGGGTTCTGTCGAGCTTCTCATAGAAATACAAAAGCGTATCGCCCACTTCCTACAATCTAGCTTGAACCTTTGGATAGACTTTGCAGCCTTGTATCAAAAGTCTTCCTGACAAGAACAGATGTTCAGGCGGCTTGTCCCACTGGTTGTTGCGGCGGTACAAGATGGTGGCAGATCCGAAATGATAATCGCTGGAAGAGAGGTCTGCGGTAATGTCTTGCGTCAAAAGTCTTCTTGACAAAGTGGTGGTCAAGTGGCGTGTCTCACTAGTTGATAGTGGTGGTGTAAGATGGATAGCAGATTTAGCTGGTGATGTTGAATCTTGACTCGAGATAGTCTACATCAGGTTACATGATTTCAATTGTACGGGGGAGTTGATCCAATCTTAGAGGGCTATACAGATACAGATATAGCCGAAGATCTTGATAGTAGGAAATCTACTTCAGGATTCATTTTCACTTTTGCAGGGGGAGCTGTTTCATGGCAATCAAGACTATAAAAGTGTGTTGCTTTATCCACAACCGAAGCAGAATATATTGCTGCCACGGAAGCTGGAAAAGAGATGTTGTGGTTAAAGCGTTATCACAAAGAATTTGGAATCAAGTAAAAGGAATATAAGGTACATTGTGACAGTCAGAGTGCTTTGGATTTGAGCAAGAACTCCATGTACCATTCTCATACAAACCATATTGATATTTGGTATCATTGGATACGCGAGATGATGGATCGACAACTGTTGAGACCAGTGAAGATCCATACGAAGGAGAATTCAACTGATATGTTGACGAAAGTGGTGACTCAAGAGAAGTTAGAGCTATGCAAAGATATATCAAGGATGCTTGTTTCGGATATAGCTGGAGGGGGAGAAATGAAGATTATTCCAGCCACCATTGTTGAAGCTGCCAACCACCATTGTTGAACCTGACAGCCACCATCTTGGACCATATCTTGGTCAAGATTTTGCAGCCACCAACAATCCACCATTTTTGAAAATAAATATTTTGTTCATACCTGTAAAATTCACTATAAATACAGGTACAAATCTCATTTGTTAAAACACCAGAAAAAACACCAAGAAAGAGTGTTAGAGAGAGTGTGAGTTTGAGAGTTGTTTCTGTAATCTATTCTTGTGAGTAATAGAAGAAATTTTTTTCTCTCAAATTCGTGTATGCTTCATTACAATATATTGACAGTGCACTTACTCTGCTAGCACTATACTCCATGGGAGCAGAATAAACAAAATTGAAACATTTATTTTCTGAGTTCGGCCTACTACTTGTCGTTAGCCTTTTAAGCCTTACAAAAACTGTCCCTTTTTTTGTCAGTTTCCTTTAAATTTTGTGTTTCTTCACTAATATTAGAAAAAAATAATTATAAAGCAAGTCCATTGACTTCTCACGACTTACTGAAAAAAAAAATTAAAGAATTTTCATAAGAGACAAACAAAAATAATAATTAAAAAGAATGGTTGAACGGTCATTTGACATTAGCTAATAGAAGTTAAGGCATTTTTTCGAAAGCCAACTCTTGTAATTAAATTTGGTACAATTTGATGCAATTATGCTTTTTGATCTGTTTTGAGCAGGTAATTACTTCGTCAGCAGGTAATTGGGTGTAATTGGTAGGGTATAATTACACTCTCCAATTCACAGGGGGAGACTGTAAATTGCAGATAATTATATGATGTAATTACAACTTGATTGTTATGAAAGTATAAAACAATACAAAGAACAAAGTAGGGGATAAGAGAGAAGATTTCTTATTCCTTTTAAAGAATATTAAGATGTTAAGATGTATATATTACAATGAAAGAAATCCTTATATATATAGGAAAAAACTTAGATGTATATTACATTGAAAGAACCCTTATATATATAGGGAAAAAACTGACTTGGTCTCCAAATAGGAAACTGACTTGGTCTCCAAGTAGGATGCCTAACTCTTAAAAGAATCTACATAATAGACATTCACTATAAATTAAATATGTTTATAATACCCCTCCCCTTCCTTGAATATCTATTTGCTAGATTATGTGCCAAGTTAAAACCTTATTAGATAAAACCTTGTGGGAAAAAAATATTAATGAAGGAAAAAAAGTACACATATCTAATAATACGCATTTTGGATGCCTCATTAAAAACCTTACAAAGAAAACTCAATAGGACAAAATCTTGTGAGGAAAAAAGAGTACATCGCATATTAACTTCCTCTAATCAGAACATCAATCTAAAGACTTGAATCTTCGCATCCCAATCTTGTGTACCATCTTCTTTAAAGTTGAAGTTGATAGAGATTTGGTGAACAAATTAGTCACATTCTTTTGGAGTTCATGTGTGTGGAAGCTTTGGAAAAAATTCTATCTCTTTTTGTGAATCCTCCCTTTATAATCAAAGAGTTTTGCAAGTTTCTCACTTCAACTTCTTTAAGTAAACAATCTATTTGCCTTTTAAATTCTCTTCAAGAGTTTCAATTCAAGTTATCAACTTGCATAATAATATGAATGATTCTTGATTAATTCAATCAAATGAGGATTATAAACAATTTTTCAAGAACTTATATATGCTTTGTATATTTTAAATCCTTCAAATACTTTCAATCTTTCATATCAATTTTGTCTAGTGACAATATTCAATATTAAATACATGACATTTTCTAGTGTCTAGATTGCAAGTCAAATAAGCTTTATGCCTAACAAGATGCATCATTCCACTTGATAATTAGAACATGCTTTAATATACCATAGAACTTAGAACCTCATAATCCTTTATAATATTATGCTATATTGTTCAATTTGCAATGCGACATAACTTGTTGAGATCTTATCACTTCATTATCTTCAGGTAGCTACTACTCTCATGAGGTTTCATGAAGTGTTATGTCGTAAGCTCTTCAAGAGCAGATTGCCTCTTTATTAGGACCATTTTGATCATTTCCTCTCTTTTTTTTTCTTAGAATGATCTTATTTGGGTTCAATTGCATGTTTCATGCATGTCATAGACTCTGTCCTTCAGGAATAATCAATAAGAGCATTTCAACTTTTAGTTTATCATTATCTCCCCTTTATATTTGATAAACTAACATATGTTTCAATCTATCTTGGAGAATCCATATTTTATGCATAATGGTATATTTATTAATTATATACTGCATATTAAAACTATCAGATGAAAATTATATAGCTTCTGACCATAAATCAATTGAGGGAGAAATTTGATCCTGATGCATATTTTTGTTTATAATTTATAATACTTCAGACCATGGAGTTATGTTCTCATATGCAATGATTCACCATTTATCTAAGGCACTTAGTGTCAATCAGCTTGTATATTTATCAATATTATCAAGATGAATTGTCTTGATTATATATTTTGAAAGTTGTGCTCTTAACTCAATTATCATGCACAAATAATCTTGCGAAAATGTCAAACTTCAAGTTGATAATAAACACACATGTGTCATCTTATAGATGTATCTATTTCACATATCACATGACGGTGAACGGGCCCATATTCTCCTTTTATTCTTTCATTATTTAGAGGAATCAATCCCAACATTAGTTGATCTAATCAACTTATCATGAGAACAAGCAATCATGAAGAATCCTTTATTTCTTCAATATATATCTAATAAGTAACTTGAAGTTTATCACGACATATTTTTTTGCTATAGTAAATTTTTGATTTATTATTACATGGATAAATTTTGATTTGTTACTCGGAGAGTAAATTTCAACTTTATTTCGTCTCAATTATTCTACTTCTCGTAGAGGTGAGCCGTGATCCTTTTTAAATCTGTAAATGCATCTGACATTTAACTTGTAATTTTTATATATGAATAATCTTTTTGTACTTCTTGCTCACAAATAGAAGCACATGGATCAAAATGAGACAATGATTAATTTTTCACAAAATTCTCTTTTGATATCATTATCTTCTCCCCCTAATTTTGAGAAAAATATTTCATCAAACCAACAATATGCAACTGGAGCATTGAATATATCTCCAGTTAATGGTGCAAGATAGCGAATAATGAATGGTGATTCAAACCCAACATATATTCCTATGTTCTTTGGAATCCCATCTTTGTGCGATGTGGTAGTGCCACAAGCACATATGCAGAGCACATCCAAAAATTCTTGGATGGGATATATTATGCTCTTGACCCAAAACTAGTTTATATGTTCTAACATGATTATATGTGTTCTAGCATAAACGTATGTACTATCTATTATTTATATAAAACAGTACGATCCTTATATGCTTCCACTGTGCATATGATTTTTTTAACACAAGATTCAAACTTGTCATCTTATATGTTGAATTGTGTGAACTGTCTCAATTCATGGATAGTAGTCAATTTAATAGGCGTACAAGAGCAAGTATAAAGTAGTCATAACGTACATTTTATTGTTTTGATGAGAACTCAGAATTTTTTCAATTATTTCACAAGATTGGAGAAGAGCAAGCCAAGGCGACTGAAAATGTCAAAACAATACTGAAAATTATAGAGGAGCAGGGTCTTGGAGAGTAAAAATATTTTGGTGGAAATATCATTCGATTAACTAACTTAGCCTTTGGCTGGATTGCTTTGTGGTTGGAAGTCATACAAGAAGCTGCTGGAGTAAAGGTCTTGGAACCAAATAATTTTTTGTGTTTACAATCTTGGATTAACAATTTCAAGCAACTCCCTATAATCAAGGAAAATATCCCAGATAGGAATGCAATGCTATATTATTTCAAACGTCGTAGACAAATGATTATTGAGGATGTTTTTGAAAGTTTAGATGAATATGTAACATCAACAAAAGAGGAGAGACTATGAAAAATTCTGGGTTATGTTCAAAAATATCCCCCCACCCCCTTCCCACCATGATATTTTGCCCCTCATAAGAAATGTATTACAAAAATACATCCCTCACAGTGTACTTTGATTCAACTTAAAATAAAAAAATGACATTTTTGCAAGACTTTTCTTATGGAGAGCAAAAGATCAAACCCATTATATTTTATGGGCATTATATGTAATTTTCTGACAAAGTTCTTCATACACAACATTACAGTCCCAATATAAATTTATTCTTACTTTACTTTCATCCATTTTGCTTTAAGAAACACAAAAAGATCCTCAAATTAGTATTCAAATTTGGTAACAATTTTTTTTAAAAAAATTACGAAAATGAAAAGAAGCTGAAGTTAGTAGTAATCATGTATTAAAAATGATAAGTTAACTAAAGAACATCAGGAGTCACTCACGTTTGTAAAGAATATATTCTCTTGCAAATTAGAATATATTTCCCTTGAATCAGGCGTGCAAGTACATTTTTCTTTGTATTTTTTGTTTTTTCACTAATATCAGAAAAAAATAATTCTAAAGCAGACTTGTCACAACTTAAATAAAAAAATAAAGAATTGGCATAATAGACAAACAAAAATACTTCCTCTCTCCCATTTTACGTGACTCCTTTACCTTTTAGGTCTGTCCCAAAAAGAATGTCACCTTACACTAATTAGAAATAATTTACTTTTAAAATTATCTTTCTACCCTTAATGAAATGATTCTCAACCACATGAATATCTACGAATGATTTTAGATCACAAGTTTTAAAAATCTTTCTTTTTTTCTTAAGTACCATGGGCATGGGTGCCACATAAAATGGGACGGGGAGACTAATAATTAAAAAGAATGGTTGAACGGTCATTTGACATCAGCTAATAGAAGTTAAAGCATTTTTCGGAAGCCAGCTCTGGTAATTGAATTTGGTATAATTTGATGCAATTACACTTTTTGATCTATTTCAAGAAGGTAATTACTTAGTTAGCAGGTAATTAGGTATAATTAGTAGGGTATAATTACACTCTCCAATTTACAAAAGGAGACTTTGGGTATAATTACACTCTCTAATTCACAAGGGGAGACCGTGAATTACGGATAATTCTATGATGTAATTATAAGTTGATTACTTTTTAATTTCTATTTTTATTTTTTATTTGATTTTTTTATAATTTTAAATTCTGTTTATTTTTATTATTTTTATATTTTTAAGAATATTTTTTTATTTTATAATATTTATTTTCATTCTCATTCTCAACCTTTACTTCTAGTGGTTCCATGCAACGGTTTGAATTATCTTATTTATTTATTTATTCTATGTTTATTTTTTTCATTAATATGATTTTATTAGTATTCTACTTTTTAGATTAAAGTTGAATTCATTGTTGAATAAGTTTATAAACTTACGTTTTTCTTTAAATTATATTTATGTACGTTATGTTGAAATTTGACATAAGAGTATTATATTAAATTTTTTATTTTGAACTTAAAACTTATGTTATATTGTTAATTTCATTTGTGTTGGTACTTGGTAGTATATGACTTGATATTTACACTACAAGTCATTCTTTTTTTTTAAAATTAGATTTGATAGATTATTTTTTTGTCAAATATTTTAATAATTTTGCTATGATATTATATTTATAATATTTATACTTTTGTTTAACACTGCATTTCATATGTTTGTATAAAACTTGTATTTTTTTGATTTTTTTAACAATATATGTTAAAAACATATGTTTACCAATTAATATACTTTCAAAAGGCAATATATCTCTTAAATATTTAATTTAATATTATTTATGAATCTTTTTATTTGTCTAATATAAATTTTTAATGTTAGATAATTAACTTTTATTTTTAAAATTTAATATAACCTTATAATTATACTTATACAATCACACAAGTATAATTACTAAAATAATAATTACTACATTAATAATTACATCAATTTTAATTACGAAATTACTTTCCAAATAGAACCCAAGTGATTTGGTCGTGTTTTGGTGAACTTTCAAAAAAAGTGTTCCTTTTGATACTTTTACTTGAAAAAGTATTTTTTGGGACTAAATATTATTTGGTAAAATCACAATGTGGGATATGAATTTTTTGATTTAAAATATGATAAACTTGAGAAACAAAACTGATAAAAAAAATGTGTCTGCTTAAATAAGGGGATGGAGCTACATTCATCTAAGGGTAATTAGATGAAAACTTTTTGTTGAAAAACTTTTTTGAATATATAATTTTTAATATATATATTTGGATATATATATATATATATATATATATTATCAATTGTTGAACACCTTTGATACAAAAATCGTTCAC
>JAOTQR010080121.1:0-10093 GCA_025774065.1 Solanum ossicruentum
TAATAATAATAATAATAATAATAATAATAATAATAATAATAATAATAATAAAAGAGCTTAAAATAATAGAAAAAAAGTTTTAAAAAAGTCCAAAAAATAGGCACAAACGTTCAAAAGAAAATATAGCCAAAAGATTAGGAAAAAATTTTCTACAAATATTTGAATTATTAAATTTATTAGACACTTCTAAATCAATAACTTTTTCTAAAAAAATAATTACTTTATTTTTAAAAAACTTTTGGACTAGCAGCCCATTTTATTATCTGAAAAAGAGAAGTCCAAGCCCAAACACGACCCGAAGGCCCATCGAAAACAACAAAAACCCTATAGACTCGGACAATCTAGAAGATGTCCTTTCCTTTCCTAATTTGAACCCCACATACCTCTATCTAATATGCCTTCGAGAAGAAGGTTCCTAATGTTTGCTGCTCAATGTGTTCTCGTCATCGTTCTTCTTCATGATCTCGTCAGGTACGTGATACAACTTTCTGCCTTCTACTTGGTGTTGATAATAAAACTTGATTATTGCTTTTTCCAGCTGCGATAATCCACCATGGAATGGATTCCCAAATGAGCAACGCTTCTCCTTCTCCATGATCGTCAACATGTAAGCTATGTCTTGCATATGTTGCCATCTACCCCTTTTGTTCATCCTTAGCTCAGATGTACTCTTCTTGCAGGAAATGGTGTCGCCCCATTGCAGATTCTGCTTCACTTTTACCATGATGCTATTGGCTGTTTTTTTGATGATCTCTACTCCTCTCTTTTGACCCCTATGTGTTAGGATCTTGCAATTGTACATGCACACCCACTGTTTTGCTTGCTTTTGTTCCCCCATAGATGTAAATATTTTGTACATGCCATATAGTTTAATGTAAAACAGATATGGCTTTTGTGCGCACTCTTAATATAGGGGTCTGACTCTTGTCCATATTTAATATTCTTTTGGTTGCTACTGGTAAGCCTTGGAACTAGCTATATTGTATCTTTCCCTCATGGCTGAATGCATCTTTTGCAAAATAATCGGTCAACATGTTGGCTTCCTTGTAAATATGCACTATTTATACATAGATGTTTTGTAAAATACTCTATATGTCCTTAATGATGTCTGTCAGATCCTAATGTATCCTCCATTCCCTAGTAACCATTTGTTTGAGCACTAGTGAGTCTATTTGTAATTGCACATTAGTCATGCCTTTGTTAATGCAGAACTTCATAGCATTTCATATTACTTTAGCTTCAGCTTCCATATTGGTTGTTGTGCCAATGCTCTGTGCTTTTGCATATATTAAGTTCCCCATAGCATCTGTAAGGCAAAAACCATATGTACTCCATCATGGGTTTCCCCTACTAGCACCATCAATATTGCAAGTGATCCACCTATTCTGCTTAAATTTTCAAATCACTTGTAGAACATGCAGCTTAGGTCTGTACTTGCTGAAAAACTCAACTATATCCCTCCACTGCCTAGGCAATGTTCTAATCCATGGAAAATTACTTCTCACAAACTGGGCTAATGTTTGAGAACATTGGAATTCCATCCAATTTTGTGAATATTGTTTTCCATGTCTTGGAGCAATTCTTCTCTTCCATAATTGCCAAGTCACAATAGCAGGAATTATCCTTATCAGTTGTTTTAGCTTTATTAGTCCTTCAAAGTTCCAACAGTTGTTAACAAGTTGTTGTAAATGTACATCCTCTACTTTGATTCCTGCACAAGTGACAAACTGCTTCCACAGCTTAGAAGCTGATGAAAAGCTATTAGAAATAATGTTGCATTGTTTTCATTTCCTTCTCCTCACAACAATAGCACCTAGAGATAATCTGAATTTTCAGTCTTTTCAAATTGTCATCTGTTGCTATTCTCCTCTTCCAGAATCTCCAATGAAAGAAGGATATTTTTAGTGGCAATCCTTTCTTCTATACGTTCTTGGTCCATTCCTTCTTAGCTTTCCTCCTCCTTAATAACTCAAAAACTGATTTAATAGAAAATTGTCCAATTTTATCTATTACCCACTAAGCTTTGTCAACACAGTCCCTTCTTGAAAGTGGACTAATGTTTTTAGTAATGAACTGAACCATTTCACATGAAGCACTTCCTGCAATTTACTAGTATTCCACAACCCATTGTCTACATAATCCATCACTTTTGCATCCTCTTCCATCACTGCATCCTCTGTGAGAAAATAGAATGCTCCCAGCTTTGTCTAATTGTCAAACCAAAAATTGAAATTTTCAGCTTTTGCTTGCCACTATATCTCATGCTCCATTTCCTCTCTGATTTGAGTAATATTTTTCCATACTTTTGATGCTCCCAGTGAAGCCACAATCACAGGGTGTTGATTCTTACAGTACTTTATCCACATAAAATGTGCCCATAATAAGGAATTTGACGTCCTAAATGTCCACTACAGTTTTGCCATCAGTGTTCTATTGACATCAAATAATGATTTGAATCCCAGTCCACCTTCAATCTTTTGATAACAAAGATCATCCCAAGCAACCAAATATTTCCCTTTAATACCCCCTGCCTGACTCCACAAAAATTTGGCAAACATTTGGTGCATTCTGTTGACAATCCTCTTTGGAGGGTTCATCACTGTCAATAGGTAAACATGCATAGATTGCAAAATATGACTGATCAATATATGCTTTCCACCAAAGGACAACAACTTATTATGCCAAAATAAAATTCTTCTAGCAATCTTTATCAAAATCTCTTTATAATAATAGCTTTTATCCCTCTCATAATACACAGGGCCTCCAAGGTAAGTGAAAGGAAAATTATCTTGTTTTATCCCTTTTAATCTTCTTAACCTTATGGCCACACCCAAAGGTGTGTTATCATGGAGGAAGAAGGAACTTTAGCTCTTATTGATTTTCTGACCAGATTGTGCTTCATAGTCACTCAGAACCTTCATCATCATTCTGATTGATGCCTTATCTCCCAACCCAAATAGAATTGTATCATCAACATAAGCTAGATGGTTGATCCTTGGACTCCATTTATAAGCCATATTCAATAAAATTAGGATATTTGTTCAGCTTATTTAATCCCCTAGACATCACCTCTGCAACTATTATAAAAAGAGTGGGGGATAAGGGATCTCCTTGCTTTAACCCCCTTGTTGATTTAAAGAAACCAAAGGATTTTTCATTAATAACTACAGAGCACCAATTATTGGAGAGCAATCTCCATATCATATCAACTAGCACCTCAAAAAAACTAAATTTTTTTAACACCTGAGTAAGATAAACCCATGACACTTTATTCTATGCCTTCTCCATGTCTAGTTTGAACACAACATTAACATTTTTATTTCTTTTATTAATGTCTCTTATGATCTCTTAGGCCAAGAGAACTATGTCTGCAATATTCCTACCCTGGATAAAGCCTGACTAATTCTGAGAAATGATCTTAGGTAGCACACCATTGATTCTGCTGTGTATTACCTTAGATACAATCTTGTTGACAAAACTACTCGAACTAATAGGCCTACTATCTCTTTCTTTGGAAGCAGGATCAGATTAGTATGAGTTATAAACCTGGTCAATTCCTGACCACAAAAAAATGCTTTAACTAACGTGGTAATGTCATTGCCAATGATGTCCCAATTGTCTTGGTAAAAAGCTCATGTAAACCGATCTAGCCCACAAGCACTGGACCCATTCGAACTAAAAATAGCAATCCTCACTTCTTTCTCATTTGGCAGGCAATTATTTTTTTATTATCTTCTTCATCCACAATTCTAGGAATGTGTTGTAATATTAAATAGTCCCCTTGATATCCCTTATCTTGGAACTGGTGAGTGAAGAATATAATTGCCTCTTCTCCAATAGCTTCTTCTTCAGTTATTGTTTGCCCTTGAGGATTTTGAATCTCTCCTATGTGAAGTTTTCTTCTTCTCCCCTTCACATAAAAATGAAAAAACCTTTGTGTTTTTATCCCCATCTTGCATCCAATTTTACCCCAGCTTTCTGTTTTTAGAACACTTCTTCATCTTTAAGCCATTTTCTCATATTAACCTCCATCTTTTCAAGCTCATCTCTATTCCCTAGAGATGGCTACAACTCAAATTGTAGCTCCTTCACTTTAATCATATCTTTCGGAGTTGCAATCTTTTGAAAAATGTTACCAAAAGCTTCCCTGTTCCACCTGACCAATGCTCTTCTTACCCTCTTGAACTTAGCTTGAAATTCAATAGCCGGACCGCCCACAAAATCAGCTTTTCAATTTTCTATAACAATTTTCTTAAATTTATGGTGCTTAATCCAAAAATTTTGGAACTTGAATGGCCTTATATTGATGCCCTCCTCTGACTTACACTCCAATTGAATGGGTGCATGATCTAATCCGTCTCTTATGAGATACAAAACCTCAGAAGATGGAAAACTTTCCAAAAGCATTATTGACTAGAACCCTATCCAGCCTTTTAAAAATACAGTCTTCCTCAATTTTACCATTCCACCTTGTAAAAGTACTTCCTGAAAAATTAGTCTCCAACAATGAACAACTGTTAATGCAGTGTGCAAAGTCCATCGCTTTTTGTTTCTCAAAAGGAAGACCCCCAATTTTTCATCCTCATTTAATATAACATTGAAATATCCTCCCACAATCCAAGGGACATCTTCAGTTGGTCTCATTCTCATAAGCTCATCCCATAATTCCAATCTTTCATTTACTGTGCATCTGACATATACTAATGTAATAATAAAAGACTTGGCACTCCAAGTGAATCTTACTGTGACCTGCTGTATTGTATCCAATAATACCTGTGCATCCTAGTCTTCCTTCCAAAAGTACCATACCTTCCTAGAATTATTCACAGCAACATTTTCAAATCCCAACATTCTTTTGTATACTTCAATTTGTGTTGGCTCTTGGAAAGGCTCCATGAGCGGAATAAAAGAGTAACATTATCTTCTATGCATTTCCATCAATCTCTCAAAACCCTTGAGAGTCCTGACCGACCTAATATTCTAGAATAACATCGACTCAATCATTGTAAACTATTGTTTTTAGTTTACTTTTCCTTGTGACAACCTGTAGGGGTATTACAAACTTATCCTTTCTTATTGGCACTCCTCAAGACCTCTATCTGTATAGGGGATAAGTCCCCTTCTCGTGTCACCTGTTGTGTGTTATTTTAGACGTCCTCATCTTCTGTTGCCTTCTCCTTCCCTTTAGGTAATGTATTTTCCACTTGTGTGTTCTATTCTATCGTGTAGTTTGTTTCCCCCATATCTTCTTGTGCATTATTATCTTTATTTGTTGCCCCCTGACTTTCCCCAATAAGCTCCACCATCACTCCCATTACCTTATCAGCACCTTTCCCAGAAAAATCTCCTCCTTGTTTACCTGCTGAGGGCCTTTGCACTACTGAGCTATTAGGAGTTTGATTTCTTTGTTTTTGTCCCACACTTATGTTGACATTAGCTTTTTTGCCACTACCCGTCATTTTAACCCCCATTGGCTCTTCTCTACTGAATTCTTATTGCTTGTTAAACTGATTGGGCTTTGGCTTCTTTGTCCCATACTGTTACTAGAATTCACTATGTTTACCTGTTTAGCCTTTCCTGACTCCTTCATCTCCATCTGACTTTTGTCCTCCCCCCCCCTCCCCCCTCCCCCAACTATATATTTCTTCATCTTATTTCCACTTGTTGATGCCTGCACCTTCTCCTCCTAATCAACCTTATTTTCTTCTTGTTTTTCTGTTTCATTGTTGTTGTGCTCCTCCAGCTTATCCTTTTCCCCTTCTGAAGGACCCCAAAAGCATTTCGCACACCAACCTATTCCATACTGTTAATATCTTGACATTTGTTCCCTTCTTATTATTTCTATTTCTTGGCTCTTCAAATTTGTTTTCCTCATTCTCCTCTACTTGCTCTTCTCCTATTTTTTGCGCTATTCCTCCTTTTGTGTCCCCACTTCATCCTTCTTCTCATCATCCTCCCCTTGTTTCTCCTCTGGATAAAGTTCCAGATGAAGCATATAACACTGATTCTCATCATGTCCCTGCAATTTGCAAGTAGAACAATATCTGGCATGTAGTCATATTTAATGGTCACCCATTTCTCCGCTACTTCCCAATTTGGCCTCCTAACTCCAATCTTAATTCTCTTGGGGAATTCTTGCAATAGGTCAACTTCAACTTTCACCCTCGCACAACTAGGTTTTGTTTGGTTTCTGATAGCTATATCCATCTGCAGTGATTTTTCTACCGCTCTTGCCAGGGAGAAAATTGCTTCTTTACCAATGAAGCTTATTGGTAGTGATGGAAATGAGATTCAAGCCATTGTAGTGGACATCTCCTATTCAGGGTCAAACAACGGATCCCACTTGGAAGTTCTCATTGGGTATGAGGATTCCAAAGTGAAATATAGAAAGATAGTTTTGACAGTAGATGCACATAATCCTCTAGTAATGAGGCACTCATTAGTATGTGCCTATTACTTAGCAGTCCAATAGTTTTGACAGTAGATGCACATAATCCTCTAGTAATGAGGCACTCATTAGTATGTGCCTATTACTTAGCAGTCCAATTTTACTCTCTCCTTTTAATTCACATTGTTTTGTGATTATTCTCCTTAATTCATGAAAATCTGACCACTCGTAAGAGAATTTCTCAATAACTACATACTCTAAATTCTCGTTAACTATCATTTGATCTACTTCTTCCTGCTCCCAAATAACTTGTGTTTCTCCATGTAGGTACGTAATAGGCTTCATAGGGATGATTTTCACAGGTTCCTTCACCTGCTTCAGCAAGGATGCGTAAGAAGCACCCATAGTGGGAGGTCCACCTTCAGGCGAAGGTTGACCACTGGCCGAAGCGACCATGGCCGTTGTTGTAGGCAAAACTAGGAAAGATCGGCGTATTAGGGTTTTTTGGTAGAGTCTAAATCAATAACTTTACCTTTTATTTAATAAAAATATTAGTCAAAAGAAGTCCAAAATATATAGATAAAAAAATTCTAATAGCACACTAATTATTATTTTAATAGAGTCCTAAAACTTTTATTTGGAATTATGGACAAAATTTATTACTAACGCACTAAATTCTTCTTTAAATAGAATCCTAAAATTTTATGATGAGCGTGTCTGATGTTTTTTCTTATTGTAGTTAAATTCATAATATATATATTATAGCGATTAACAATTCGACGTAATACACACATGCAATGCGCATAAGCTAAACTAGTAAAATATAAAGAATAAACAAGAAATAATAAAATTGTCAAAAAAAAATTCACAAAAGAATTGAAGCAATTAAAAAAGAAAAAAAAATGAAAAAAGAGCAAATAAAAAAAATTTAACATTGACATTTGAAAAAAATATTATGTAATAGACAAATGGAAGGAAAAAAATAAAAGATGTTAATTTATTCACCATCTAAAAAGCAACAAAACAAAAAGCAAAAGAATAGATGTGAAAAATAAGGAAAAAAATTAAGGAAAAAAATAAGGAGTAGAAGGAACGTGGTGGTAGAAGGCCAAATGGCCAATACATAAATGCACAATCAATTTGTAAAACAAATGGCCAAAGACCGTCGAAATTGACCATTTTATGTAATAAAAAAAAGTAGATTATTTTTCGTGTAAATAATTTTTTTGAATGATCTGTGGGTGGGTGTAATTATTTCAACCAAAAAATCTACGTCTACTTGGGCCTGAATGAAAGCAAAGACTTTGGAAGTAAGCTCAGAAAAATAGTCGTATAATTAGTTCATGTCAAAGACAGAAAAAAAAAAAAGTTAACAATCGTATCTAACAACTTTAAACATAATTAAAGAAAACAAAACGGAAAGAAAACTAATGAATCGATTCTTTTTTAGTTGGCATATTATGCGAGAGTTTATTTGACTAACTCTTAAAGTTAAATTGGATTATGTTAATTTGATAAAGAAAAATTAGATATTCAAAAATATATAAAAATATATATAAGTTGTAATTTTTTCCATATCAATATGATTAAAGAAAAACATAAATTTCATATTATTTTAATCTAGGACAAGTAAAAAGGAAATGAAATGAATATAGTTTTACTTCATAGTAGTGTAATTATTTGGCAGATGATTAGGCATTTCATAATATTGTCCCCTGTGAGAAGCAGCAGCAGCATGAGTTTGGAGCATAGGGTACTGATGATGATGAAAGTAATTAGTTGGTGTTACGACTGGCACAAAATAGCACATTGGTTGAGGAGGGTATTGATGATGATCAAACAACATATTCTCATGTCTTATCACTTGATTTTCAACATTATAGTTGTTCTTGTTCATCATTGCTGGAACTAATGGGTGTTGTTGCTGTTGGATTATTTCGAGCTGCAAGCTGCTTTTCCTAATCAAACTCTGCATTACGCATGGCTGGTGAGTTTGCTTTCCAAGATAACTCATCGACTGCATCACCTCAAACGATATTCTGTGCATTCCCCTCAAGTATTCCATCCTGTTGGAATAGTAAATATTTTTAAGCACCAGCTTAATAATAATGTCTTGTACAGTGAAAATGGAGAGACTATACCTTTGCTTTATAAGCTCAATTTTTGCGTCCAGTGAAGTAGCAATTTGTTTCAATTGGTCACTTATCGTAAAATTGATCATACTTAGCCTCATGGTTCATTTTGTAGACTCCAGTTCTACTTTTCTCGCAACGATAAATCATGGGTCCGGTTGTCATCCGATCGACCTCTATACGACTCGATTAACTTCTGCACCGTCTCCTTTTCGGGCCACACTGTCGCTGCTTCTTCTTCCTCTTTGTCCCCATATATTATCATGACACAAAATTGATAATTCTTCAGCCTTTTTCTCCAAACCTCTTTTCCTCTTTTGATACGTCAAATTTCGACTTCTTTCGCTTTTAATCAGTTTCTGTCAAATTAACAAGTTCTATGTCAAGCTACGTACAAATATTACAAAAAATGGGGTAATTTAATTAAGTAGTGAGAAATATAAGAAACTTGCGGTACACAATTTCATGATTTTTATGCAAGGGGTTGACTCTAAACCTCAATCTCATATCGTTACAATGCAACAACATACTCAATTCCATAAGTGCTTAAAGGCGAGGATTCTTGACACAAATACAAATCAATGTACATATAAAAAACAAAAAGACAGTAAAAACAAACGTAACAACTAATTAACAGAAAAAACAACTAATTAAAAGGCTTACGAATAATGGGTAAGTAAAAACCAAGAAATATTACTAACAACAACAATAATTAATTAGTTAATAATTACCTCTTTGTAACTTAAACCTAGAAAACCCTTGATTTTTCTGATTCCAGAGAAGGCTGTTTGTTAGTAGTAAACCTGAAAGAAAAGTTTGTTATTACTTATACAATAGTCCAAACATATTTGTTACAAACCAAAAACAGAAAAAATGAGGATTGACAGTCCCAAAAGAAGCAAGAAAGAGAGAAACTGATGGATATATGAAAAAGGGATACCAAATCAGAGAAGGCCAATTTCTTCTCTTTTCTATCTCCTTTTTAGGTATTTTATACTTCCCCTTTTTTAATTTTTACATCGTTATTTTGAAAAGAAAATATACTCTTTCCTTTTTGGTCATATTTTCTTTGTCTTAATTTCGTTTGTTACCTTTTACGTTCTTAAATTGGCATGTGTTTCCGTTAATATCATTTTGCCTATGCAGTCTCCTTTAATTTTGGTACTCATTTTTAGTGTTGATTTAATTTATTACTACTTGGAAAGTACCATGTTTTATATAGTACTACGCGGTAGTTTATTCAAAAGACGGGGAAGGAAAATTGGGATTTCAATCATAATTCATAATAGTTGTTTATGTGGTGAATGCACCCCTTTGTTTGGCCATAAATTTTGAGAGTAGATCCTTATTTGTTTCAACAAAAAATTATTTATTTATTAATTTTGGTCTGTTTATAAAGTTACTCTTTTGTTTCATATTAACTTAATTTTTGAGATTTTTTTCATTATTCAAAATTATTGAATTGTTTGAAAAATTTTTCATATTTAACCTTTCATGGAACCTATATAAGCCACAAATAGACTAAATTGACACAAATAAATCATAATTTTACAAAGTAATTAAAATAGGCTTA
>JAOTQR010080122.1:0-10088 GCA_025774065.1 Solanum ossicruentum
TGCTTAGTTTGGAGACATAAGGAGCTGGGCTTGGGATATGTTGGCATCATGACGTGTGGGTGCTGGGCCCCTTCACCTCGGCTCACGTGAGTGCTTGGCCCCTTCGCCTCGGCTCATTTATCGGGGATGATGACCTCTACACAATACGATACGTGAGTGCTTTGGCCGTTGTTCACCTCATCTCACCTATCCTATGACGTGAGTGCTTGGCCCCTTCACCTTGGCTCACTTATACTACAGTTGGGGCTTGTATTGGAGATTTCGGGTGTTTAAAACTTCTGGTGTTATGCGGTGGTATGGCACGATTTGGAGGTCACTATCGTTCCCATCCGATATGCATTATTTTGATATTATAAATAAAGAATTATGTTCATGTTTGCATGCAGGTTTGACTCATATATTTTTGTTGGGATTATTACTCACTTTTATATTTCGTACTTTCCGCTTTAAATACTCGGTACGTATTTCGTACTGACTCCCCCTTTCTTCGGGGGCTGTGTTTCATGCCCGCAGGTGCTGACATACAAGTTAGAGAGCCACCTTCTTAGGATCTCTGTCTACCATTGAAGTGCTCCCTTTGCCTCGGGAGCAGATTTTTTGTATATACATGTACACTTATTTTCTGTATTTTGCATTTATATATATTCGAGGGTTTGATGGGGCCCTGTCCCGTCCTATGATTCAGTTCGTATGTGTAGAGGTCTGTGGATACATGTGGGTGTGGGATATTGCATGTGGTATGATTACGTATGTATGATACACTTGTTGGATGGTTCTACTGCAGCGGTGGCCTTTTCGGCCCGCATATATATGTGTATAGATA
Source organism: Solanum ossicruentum (assembly GCA_025774065.1). Classification (NCBI taxonomy): domain Eukaryota; kingdom Viridiplantae; phylum Streptophyta; class Magnoliopsida; order Solanales; family Solanaceae; genus Solanum; species Solanum ossicruentum. The sequence goes on from JAOTQR010080122.1 coordinate 824, forward strand.
TTTGCTGTATGCTGGGGTTGCTGTTTGCAGGTTTGGTTAGTCAGAAAAGCAGAGGAAACTCTACTGAAATTTCGATAGATTCCTTAGCTATTATAGTAGGAAATCCGGTTTAGTGTTTGTCTAGGTGCCCAATCGGCACTAACCACGGTCCCTAGGTTGGGTCGTGACAGTGCCCTTGGTGTAACACCTCTCTGATCACCCTTTGCTTGTGGTGTTGTGGTAGAAGTCTGGGGTTTATTGCCCTACACTGGACATTCCCTATGAAAGTTACCCTGTTAACCACACTTGTAACAAGAATTTCCTCCATCTCTACACTCTCCCAAATGCATCCCGACATATTTCCCACAAGGTGGCTTGTGGGCTAAAGTTTGACCAACCTTGGGATCTCTGATCATATCTGTGGTTCAAGGCTGGTGCAATAACTGAAGATGGTATATAGTTAGAGGACCTCTTCTTGAAGTAGGACTTATCTCCATTACTCTACTTGTTCTGATTGGGCTTAGGCCCTGCTGATCTTGCCTTCTTACTCAAATGCTCCTCTCTATCTTTTTTCTTATCCTCCTTAGTCTGTTGGGCATAGACCATCATTCTAGAGATATCCATGTCTGGGATCAATAATGCCACCTTGTACTCTCTCTTCACTTGCCTGCCCAAACCAGATACAAATTTCCTCATTCTTGCGCTCGTATGCGAAATCATCTCTAGGGTATACCTGGGCAGCTGGATGAATTTTAGTCTATACTCTTTCACAGTCATCCCCTCTTGCTTCATATTCACAAACTCTTCCAGTTTTGCCTCTCTGAACTCCTGAGGAAACAAGTGATTGAGGAAAGCACTCTGGAACTCATCCCAAGTAGCGGGCTCAGCATCATCACCTCGACTCTCTTCCCACCGATTGTACCAAACATTGGCTACATCCTTGAGATGGTAGGCAGCAAGCTCAACTCCCTCAATTTTAATCACATACATTGCCTTTAGTACTTTCTACATCTTATCAATAAAGTTCTGAGGGTCCTACTTAACCTTAGACTTAGTGTAGACAGATGGGTTCATCCTCAGAAAGTATCTCTGTTTGGAGGCAGCTGTTGGCTCATGAGAGCTAGAAGTGGGGGTTTGAGAACCCTGGTCCCACTCTGGGCAACTACTAATTATGTTAGCATAGCAATATCTCTTCTAAATTCCACTTCTGTAGTAGGAGCAGGTTGAGCAGTAGGCTTCACATGAACACTAGTAGTCCTGGGCGGTCGACCTCGACCTCTCATTTTCATTTGAGGTGGCACCTCTGAATTAGGGTTCTCAACGGTGCTAGCTGAAGCATTTCTCTAGGTTACGGTGCATTTTGGAGGTATGATCTACAATCATATAACCCATAAATTAGAAAGGAATTTTATAGAGTTTTCAACTCTATCGCACAAACTCTAATCACAAGAAAAGGTATCAGTTTCTTAATGTCCTATAGCCTCCTATTTATGAAATGTGGTGCACAATATACTCTTAAACAAGACTCTACTAGAAATGACTTCATAGACTCCCTAGGACTCTTGAACTCTGTAGTCTGATACCAAGTTTGTCACTCCCGGGATGGGTACCCTTGGCTTGGCTGGCACTTGAAGAACCATTGCTGATTCTCCAAGAGAACCACTTGGCATTATCGTCATGTCACCTCGACAGTGGAAGAATAACTCAGAAAGTAAGACATCATATGCAAGAAGATAAATAAGTGCATAACTCTACTATATCATAACTTATAATGAAGATAAGTTTAGATACAAAATACTCATTAAACACTCTACTCCACCGTCTATGAAACCTCTACTCCACCATCTAGAATGGTGCCATGATAGGGCATGGACACCTCAAATCAAAGAAAATAAAGTACTCAACAATAATAATAACATAGCAGGGCTCCTCTGGAATGTAAGGGGAGCTCACCAAATTTGGAAATGTACTGAACTAGACCTTAATGATGCGCGGGCTGAAGTCCTCTATCACCTTTATCTGCATCATAAAATGATACTGGTCCAAATGGATGTCAGTACATGGAATATACTGGTATGTAGGATGGCTCAAGAAAATAAAGCTCGACTTGCTCTACTTAATCAAAAATGAATGCTCGACTAAATATGCAAGTTTTATAGAAAAAAATCATGCTTTTAAAGTAGGCTCAGTAAAATAGACTCAGTTTGAAATCTCATGCTCAAATCAATGTTGCTTAGGAGTTTCTCTTAACCGACATCCTCATACCACTACCTTTAATTAGGTGATGCATAACGAATCAGCATCGTTGCCACGCCTACCCTTGTATCCAGGGTAAATGTCCACTTGTGAGAATAGAGTCACCAGTCTAGCTGTAATGACTATCCCATGCTGGTAATGTAATTTTGTGGGTTAAAATAGAAGTGTACTCACTCCTTGCTCGGTGGTCAATACTCCTTCCAAGACTAAAATATGCTCGACTCCTCAATCAACTCGTCAATCAACTCGTCAATCAACTCATAAATCAACTCAAAACTTAACCCCTTTTGGGGTATCTCATTTCAACTCATCTCAGTCATTCATCAACTTATTCAATCGATACAAGTCATCAAGTTTAACTCAGACTCAAACAATCATTTAGACTCACTGCATTTACTCATCATGTAATGCAAGCAGGATATTCATGTGAAGGAATATACATGACTCAATGCAACATGCTCTTCATACTCATTCGTGCTCAAATTACTCAACTCTAAATGCTCTATTTACATCAAACTCAAATATTCAATGATACAAAAAGAATTTTATCAAATCATATGATTTAGGGTTCATGCTATCAAGTATGAAATACATGTACCAATATCATACTAAATAATCATGCAATGTAGTAGGTTACCTCATGTAGTATTACAAGACCTAATGATAGATGCAAGAATTTTAATATTAGGATAGTCAAATTTCTCATAATCTCAACTCTTTTCCCAAAATCTAGACTCAAGAAGATGATGAAGGGTGTGTGAAGGAAGAGATTACACACTTTGATAAGCCTTTCATACCTAAGAATGAAAGGAAATCAATCGTCAACTCAATCCTTACTCTTGAGTGAAAACCCTAACTCTTCCTCCTCTCCTCTTGCTCTTCAAGAAAACTAAAGTGTGAAGAATGGGGAATGAATGCCCCTAGGGTTTATTTTAGGACTTTATTCAAGTCCAAAACATCTAGGGTTTTAATTTAAAAAAGTCAAAAAAGACAGAAATACCCCTCAGTAAAAACTGCCGACAGGATCTACGAAACCCTATTTACGACTCATTGACCCTTCTATGAGTCTTAAACTGCCTCTCGTGGATAAGGGTCTGAAATCCCGAGTCTCTGAATGTTGATACGAAACCCCACATTACGAGTTGTATTTCCTTTTACGAGTCATAATCTCTCCTCGTGAAAAATATGGTTAGAAATTGATCTTCACTGGAATTTGTCACGAAGCCCTCTTTTATGAGTCGTAATCGATCTTATGAGTCGTAAAATTCTCTCATAACCGAAAGGGTTCTGGAACTTAAATCACTGAAATTTGCTAACTCGTAAGCCTCTCTATGAGTCGTAGGGGCTCCCGTAGACTGTTTCTGCAGTTTTTCTTAAACGTTTCCTCAGCAATCCTCTGCTCACACTTATTCAAACCAGGTAGAAAGAAATCAAGGTGCGTTACATATCGGACTGCGACCATCAAGCCAAGCAGCAGCTGCCTACTTGAAGCAGCTGAAGCAGACACGCGATCCTAAGCTGCTCAAATAAGTGGCTTATTATAGATAGGAACTAGTGGAGTATCAATCATCAGAATCAATTTATATTAACAAACCACAAAAAAGGTCCAAATTAGCACTCAACAAAATCGAACTAAAAATCATATCAAATTGCAATCAGAGTCAAATTGAGAGAAAGAAAAGTCGGACTAATGATTTGGTATTGAAAAAGAATTCGAATATACTTATGTTGATTCGATTGAAGCTTTAAATAGTCAATCTGAGACATACTAAGATTATATTTATAAATTTTAAAATTTATTTTATATGCAAAAGTATTTATCTTATATGATTTGTAATATTCCTTGTACTTTTTCATAATTTTTACTTTTAAACATATTATTTCAACTTTGATTTAGAATTTCAAACAATCCAATAATGGTTATAGTCTATAGATATTAATAATGGATAATTACCCTTTTGACTTTATTTTTATAAAATATTTACTATTTGAAATATATTTTTTATTTATTATCTAGATCTTATATTTATAAAATATTTACCATCCATAGCAACTGTACTATGTAATAAAAGTGAATTATATATGTAATATATATGTATTATACTTATTTTGATTAGAAAATTCACTATATAGTAAAAGTGAATTATGCATGCAATATAATGTGTTACACTATGTATAAAAAATACTTTTGCTTATAATATATATATGTATTAATTGTCTTAAAATGTATTAATTTTGTTTTGATAACGAATTTGCATTGTATTAAAAATGAATTATGTACATAATATAGATGTATAAAAATTATATGACTATTAGTGATTGATATTTTCTACATTTGGTATATTTAGGTAAGTGCCATGCCCCAAGCCAAGGGCCTAGACGTGATACGGCAAATGGGAACCTACGGGATCCCAGACAAGCCTCTTAAGCATATATAACACATCCTTCATTTTGCAAAATTCTGAATTAACAACAAACAAATATCACATAATTTCTAAGGAAAATGGAGATTTGGACTCACGCTATAGGGATGGTGTGGGGAAGAGGATTAGCATGAATCACACAGCAAATAATTTCTAAGGGGACGGTAAGTATGACTCACACTATGGGAGCAATTAGGGGCTTAGGACTATCATCTCACCTATGCAACAAACATTTAACACAAAAGGGGAATAAGGGACTAGGGGAAATCTTTTCACTACAAAAGCATATCGAGTCAAGCTCAAAAGTACATAATATAACTATATCCAACAAACATCTAATTAGTCATGTATAAAACGGGGGCCAAGACATCTCCTGGGCTCACCCTCAAAAGATAGTATCCAAAATAGACAAGATCTGAATAAGATATGAAAATAAGTGGATATTGTCCACGGAAGTGGAGGATTCCCCTTTAGCAAATCTCCGCTCAAACCGTTTAGCCACTTCGAGGAGGATGATAGAAAGGAGTTTCGGTCCCTACATGGTTAGATCATGTAGGCAAAAAGTATGTGTTAGTAATTGTAATGTATTAAGCATGTGAGGTGCAAATGCAACAAAGAACATAAGCTATAATTAAGTAATATGCATAATCATAATTAATGGATATATGCTTAATATGTCATGCATGTTCAATACCATGGTTAAATATACATAAGGAATCATCAATTCATATAACATAACATACATATATGGGAAGAGACCATAACCGACATGTAAGACTAAGCGAGCTACTACTTGAAATTCCGATATTCACTCTAGACCATACTAGGGGTGGTCTACTTTTCCAAGGTAAAAATCAAACTCTGACCTTATTGGAACTCCACCCTTTTTGAAAAGTGCTTCATAATCACCTTAAGGGAACACCACCCTTTATGGTATACATATCTTATTAACCTTAGTGGAAACCACCCTTTTTCAGTATTTGATTAGCATGTACCATACAAAAACACCACCCTTTTTGGTCAATCATGCAATATAAGCTATATGGATCCATTAGCTAATTCATAAACCTATGGTGGCAACATAGTTATGGGACAATAGTCATCTACCAAGGTCCACTTGGTGCTAGGTTACAATCCCAAGGAATACTCAAATCATACTTATAGCCATAATATGCAAAGCACCATAATATCATAGTATTATCATAGTTCATAGAGTAGCTCATCAAACCATTGCTTCTTTAACATCAATATAGGGATTCATAACTTTCATGACTTTCAAAATATTCTCATGTCTCATAACATGCATAATAGCCCTTTCAAAATTCATATCTTTCATAGTTTCACATACTTATCATAAGGCCTTCACAATCATAGAAGCTTGGTATACATCTTTATTCAAATTGTGGTGGGTTCTTGTATATAATCTTTAAACCATGCAAATAAAGAGAATATGTCATGAAACAAATAAAACAATTCACTTGAACATTGTACAAAATAACCCACCAAAAGCATAGTAAACCTTAACTAGTGCATCATCAAACCCTCATAAAAAACCATAAATTTCATATGATATACAAAGATATATCATCATAATATTATCATGTAATATCATAACTTGAGAAATCACAAAAGAAAAAAAGAATGGTTGAGCTTGTAGATGAAAGGTCTCCGCAATCAAAACTCACATACCTTAGTGATAGGAGACGTGAAAACCTTGGAAAAATAATGAGAAATTCAGAACCCTAGCTTGCAGCTTCTTGCTTGAAACCTTGCAGGACTTGAGAGTGTTTTGGGACTAAAAGGATTTTAGAATGGTGTGGAATGGAGTAAATTAGGGTTATGCAGGCTGATAAAGGGCCCTTTGAAGGTCAAAACGACATAGCATAGGAATTAGACAACAAGAAAGGTCGAATTTGCCCCTTCTAAATTTTTTCCAGAAAGGAACACAAGACCCTGTTTATGGGTCGTGGTGTCACGATCCAAAAATGGGTATAAAGACACTCGTCTTATCCCACCAAGACAAATCAACCTACAACCCAACTATAACATTACAAAATACGGAATTATGATAAAAATTAAAGTTCAATTGCGGATAATAAGTGAACTTAATAAAAAAATCCCCAAACTTATAGTATATTACAATAGATTCGAAAAGAAACACAAGTATCAAAGATATTGTTTCTAGAATAGAACAAAATCATAAATAGGAGTGAGAAGTCAACTGGGATGACAAACAACTACCTCACACAATCTCCACAGGATGCCTCAGACAAAGAAGAATATAGAGCATCACAATGATCTGAGCTCGTAACCTACAAAAATATTATAGCGAGGGTGAGTACCAAACACACGGTACCCAACAAGTGAACTATTAAACACAAAATTAAGTAATACAGAATACAGGTACTCCTAACACTCCAACCAAACCTCCACAACTACAACCCGCATAAAATCAGTCCAACCTAACAGTTCACAATGTATATAGCATATAGCTCAATAACATCACACCAACAATTATAGATCACAATATAAGGGATCAAATACATCCATCATAAGTTTAACAAAACGCACTCACAAGTTTATAAATGTTGATGAGGTGTAATACAGTGCAAGACAATGTCAAGTATAATGATGCATGTCTGATCTAGTGATACTCACCCGCTATCTCACAGTCCGAGACCCATGGAGGACTTCTAGTCCGTGCATCTATCGCAGTGTGCGACACGACCCTTGAATCAAAGTATCAGTCGCGACGTATGATACGTCTCTCAAATATAGTATCTGCCGCGACGTGCGACATGTCCCTCAAAATGATATATCCTCTTTAATTCTTATTCTTTTTCAATCCATATAATACTTATCACAAAAGTCATGCAAATAGGCATGTTTACATAATAATGAGAAAATGTCTAATTGTAATACAATGCACAACTCACAACAACATGGTTTTGGTGCAATATCAATACTAACTCAATATTTCAAAATCATTCTCAACACCTCATACAAGGAAGCACAAAATTTTATACACTTAATAAAGATTAAGAAATTCACTTGCCTTAATAATTAAATACTCACAGCGGGACTTGAACCTTCCCCTTTCGAATAGAATGTGAAGCACCACGATCTAATCAATTAAGAAATTTACAATAAGATTTCAAAATTAATAATACCCATGTTACTATACTCTGGCTTAGACCCAAATATTAACCACTTCTATAGTTTATTCCCAAGATTTCAACCTAGGATTAAGTTTTAAATTATCTAATATTAACACAAAATATATATGTGTATATATACATCCTAAGATGCCTTAAACCAAGAATCCAAATCACTGGGAAGAGATGTAAAGATGAGGAAAAAAGAAAAGAAAAACAAAAGCACTATAGGGACACTTGATTGGTTGATTCCCTTGGGTATATATTGACTTAGTTACTCATAACATATGCAGGAAAGCAACACATAGCAATCCATCTCTGCTCTTAAAATTTAAAGAAAACACGTACACAGACACTGATATCTCATAACACGTGCTTTGAAAAGAAAAATATCAAAATATTTTCATATTATTTGGAGGATTTGAACTCTAATTCTACAGCTACGGTAGTCATGAATTTGGGTTAAAACGCTTACCTAATAACTGCTATGCTCGCCGTTGTATGTCCTCGACTCCTCTTTTCTTTCTTTTCTAATTTTTTATTAGGTATTAAAAGTGGTAATCCTACTAATTTATTTTACTATTCATGTAAACTAAGGTATATAAGGTATTAAATAACTAAAATTTAACCCCTCAACTTAAATCTAAAAGTTATCAATTAGTCCAAAAATATCCACTTAAAATTTATGAGAGAGTATTTTATGAAAGTAAGGGGATTAGTTTTCAATATGACTTCGTGAGTCATTACACGTGGTCCGTTCTATGGGCCATAGATAAAGGTCTCGTCTGGTGACATTTCAGACTTTCAGAAACTTTTTCTCTGGTTCACATTCAACGACATGACTTATGACTTGTAAGTAACTGTACGGGCCGTCTGATAAGTCGTACATCCCACTTTAGATATTGTCATTTTCACCAAATATGATCTTCAACCCAGAGCACCACTTACAGCCCTTGGAACTTTTTACGGCTGGTAAGGCCCCTCAGACCAACTGACACTCAGAAAATTTTCAGGACTCTTTTCTTCCATTATTCCTACTTCTCATAGTTGAGGCCTTACAGTAAGTTCTCCTATTAATAGCTCTAATATAATTAAAATCAAATTCATACTAATACTAACAACAACAACAACAACCAAAAAAAGAAAAATAAAATCAATTCAACACTAAGAATAGGAAACTTTAAATACTAGTTCATGCCGAATAGGAAAGCTCTACATACCTTGGAATCACCTCTTCCTACTAGCCTTGGCCCGACCAAACCGAATCACGCTTCCGGACGCTCAACGTCTACATAAAACAACACTGCCAATAATTAACAACTATAGCATTCCAACCCTCACAAAATTTTGGCAGCATCTCCTCTTAAAAAGTGCTACCCCGAGAATCCCACTCGGCTCAAAATCAACAACCAACAACAATAACAACAACAAGATCACCCAAAAGCCCTTCTC
>JAOTQR010080125.1:0-10087 GCA_025774065.1 Solanum ossicruentum
TTTGGAAACTCATTTTATGAGTTCAAGTGGGAAATCTAAAAAGTGTGGAAGCTATGAGTTTAAGTTATTACGAAATCTTTTCTTGGATCATCAAGCAAACACATAGTAAATGCACAATAACCATGTTCATGGAAATAAAATATGCAAGATGCTCATACAAATTCATCTGTCTCAAAATCAAAAATTGGTAGCTCAATGCCATACATGTTGCAATATCCTCAATCTCAATGCCATCAAAACCCTAACCACATTTACATCCTAAGTAAGTATCACTTCGATATCACTAAAAAATAATCATATTTCACATACAGTAAATCTCCATTTTTAATTCACAAATCAAATATCAGCATAGGATAATTACTCAATTTAAAATATTTCAATCAAAGCCTACACAAATTATTCTCAACACCTCATAAAAGAAGTACAAGATTCTATATACTTAACAAAAGTTAAGAAATTCACTTGCCTTAATAATTGAACACTCACTGTGGGACTTGAGTCTTTCCTTTTCGAATAGAATCTGCAGCACCACGATCTAACTAGTTAAGAATTCAAAATAAGATTTCCAAACCAAGGGCACTCAAATCTATCTATAGCCAAGTTCCTAGATTTCAAGACTAGAGTTAAGTCTTAATTCCTCCCAATAACATAACTTTAATAATGTAAATATAACACATATAATATTTCATTACCTATATTAATATATCAAAATTTGTTATTGATGGTTTTATATGAAAATAATTTATGAATTCTAGAATAAACACGTGGAACAACACCTCCACTATCTTCAATTACCTAGAAATTTCTAACATGTACACCATCTTTATCATTTCTTTCAATGATTAGTAAGCATTATATTATTATTTATATCATAGCCACTCTGCTAATTAACAACAATTCTAATAACAAAATAAGCTTTTACTTTACTGCACTAGATAATCTTTTCATGTGTAATTCTAATTCAACTCCAACCCTTACTAATACCAACATATATGAATATAGTAGTTCACACAATCTAACCTGAAATATTAATTCGAGTGTCTCTTTTCTTTCGAAGCCATCGTATTTCTGTAGTCGTTCGACGTGCATGCGTTCTGCTTCTTTTTTTTTTTCTATTGTTTCAGATTTTTAGGGTTGGCGTCAACCCTCTCTAATCTCTTTATATTCTTTCTTTCTTTTCCATTGGGAAGATGCCCTTTTGCTTCTTATTTATTTATTTGATTGTTTTTATATATTAAAAGTAACAAATTTTATTAATTTTTTTAATAAATATGAAATAAATAATATAGGATATTAATTAGAATATTATCTTAATCCACCAACTGGAAAATGAAAATTATTAAATAACTCAAAAAGCCCCTTTAAAATTCATAAGATAAATCTCTTATAACATATGCAACTCTATATCTCAAAATGACTTAACGGGTCGTTACAGATAAAATGTCCCGTTTAGGGTTCTTAAGCCATTGATAATCTAGTGCATAACGCATGCCTTGTATGACTTTATGATGATGAAAGGATGGTATAAATGTGTTGTTTACATGAAAATTATCTACTATGATGATTGTTGACCAATTGCCTCGTTTGGGGGTTAATAGACCCAAACTAGCACGTCGAGGGGTATATAACTCAATCACCTAGCTCAGGGGGTAGTAGGCCTGAACTACCATGTTGAGGGGTATATACCTCAATCGCCTAGCTCGAGGTGTGGTAGGCCTGAACTACCATGTTGAGAGGTATGTACCTCAATCACCTAGCTCGGGGGGTGGTAGGTCCGTGCTACCATCTTGGTGATATCTCAATTGCCTCATCAAGGTGGAAGTAGGCCTTAAGTTAGGATGATAGTTACCTTTCTCACTTGTTTACTTCAAGAATCATTCATGCATGCCATATTGTTATATGAACATCTATTGCTTATTTATGCATTTTGACTATGTTGCTTTTCCATTGTTGATTGCATCCCACATACTTAGTATATTCAAACATACTAAAATATACTTTTGCCTACATGATATCACCATGCAGGAACCGGAGCCCCACTTGATCATCCTCCTCCTCCAAGTGGCTAGTACGATTTCTCTATAAAGCAAGTGGCGAATCATCACCTTCGGGGACAATGTCTTATGATTATGCTATGTATAAGTACTCTATTTCCTTTGTATTGTATACTTGACTATAAGGGTGAGCCCAGTTTCTTTTCTTTGTCCCCGCTAAGTTTTATGGTTAGTGGTGTTGTTAGACATGTTATGTATAATGCTAGGAGCTTTGACTCTCTCTTTAGTCTCGATGTTTATGATATGAAAGATGTCCCTTATCCCTAGTTATCCCTATATACTATCTCTTGTTGTTATTTTATTTCTTCTGCTACCAAGGATGTATAATGATGTACTAAGAGGCTTGCTTGGGGTCCCTTAGGGTTCCCCTTGTGTTGTGTCACGTCTAGGCCCTAGGCTTGTGTGTGACAAACTTGGTATCAGAGTACTAGGTTGTTAATGGTCCTCGACATCCAATACACCACGTCGATTATGTCTTATTCATAGTTGTGTTGTGCACCATAACTATGAGTAGGAAGCTATGAGACGTTTTAGGAAATGTTTCATTTCGTCTAACTCTATGTCATGCTATAGAAGTTAAGGTAAGTTTTTCCCCCTAACAATTATTCTTTACTAAACTAGATCATGCCTAACAATAGAGGAAGAAGAGCCCGCACACCAGAGGAAAAACTTGCTCATGGTGAGCTCCGGGATGCTCTCACTTTTGTAGCACAAGTTGTCGCTAATCAATCCAACCAAGGGGCCCAAGCCGCTAATTCTCCTACTCCGGCATATCGGGTGAGAGACTTCATAAAGATGAAACCATCGGATTTTAATGGGTCTAAGATAGATGAGGAGACTCAAGAGTTTAACGATAAGGTATACAAGATGTTGTCGATTATGGGTGTGAGTTTGGAAGAAAAGGCAGAGTTGGTGGTCATATTTGGTAAGCTCAATGCAAGGAGGAGAAGCGAAACAACTATGTGATTCTATGGGAGGAGTTTAAGGGCGGCCTTCCTCAATCGGTTCTTTCCTCTTAAGCTTAGGGAAACTAAATATGTAGAGTTCATGAACTTGAAACAAAGATCTATGAGTGTGTGGGAGTATGCCATTGTGTTCAACAAACTCTCAAAATATGCTCTACACTTGGTTGCCGACTCAAGGACTAGAATGAACAAATTTATGATGGGTGTTTCCAACTTGGTAAGTGAAGAATATCATACCGCTATATTGATTAGTGACATGGATTTGTCTTATTTGACGACTTATGTCGGACAATTAGAGGGGGAGAAATTGAGGAAGTGAAGGGGTCATGAGGCCAAGAAGACCCGTTTGGAGGGTAGGTTCCAAAGCCCCAAGGGTTTCCGGTTTCATCAAGGCCAAGGGCCCTCCAATGCTACTAATGGGAGGCCTGAAAATTTCTACCATATGGCCCAAGGTGATGGTGGTGTGGGGTCATGATGGCCTATGCTTGAGGTATACAAGTGCTTGTTATGGTTGTGGGGAAATGGGGCATAAGGCAATGGACTGCCCTAGAAATTACAATAAGGGTAAGGATGTCGTCCATAGGGCCGGGGTCTAATGCAATTCCTTTGGGGAGAGGTGGTCAACATGGTGGTTCCCCAAGACACAATTGATTTTATGCTTTACATTGGAGGCAAGGGATTGATGAGATGCCCGACGTCGTCATCGGTATATTAAAACGTTTTTATTTTGATGTGTATGCACTAATATAACCGGGTCCCGCCCTTTCTTTTGTTACACATCTTGTTGCCAAAAAGTTTTATGTTGATCCAAAATTATCGTGTGAGTCTTACAAGGTGTCTACTCCTATTGCTGCATCTACTATTGCTAGTAAGATATATAGAAGTTGTCCCATTTGCATCTTGCATAAAATATTGCCTTGTGATCTTGGTGAGTTGGATATGGTTGATTTTGATGTCATTCTTAAGATAGATTGGTTGCATGTATACTATGGCATATTATTTGTAGAACCCTTAGGGTCTAGATCCAATTCCCAAACGAACCCATTCTTGAGTGGGAGAGTCATAATGTGGTGGTCAAGAGTAGGTTCATCTCTTGCATTAAAGCCCAAAAGTTGATATTTAAGGGGTGTCTTTATCATCCTGTGAGGGTTAGGGATGTGGAGTGTCCTTCCCATTGAGCCGGTTCCGGTGGTTCTTTCTTGATGCCTTTCCTAATGACCTTTCCAGTGTCCCTCTCAAAAGGGAAATAGATTTTGATATATATTTCTTCCCGATGCTCAACCCATTTCTATTCCCCTTTACCGTATGGCCCTGGCGGTGTTAAAGGAGTTGAAGGAGCAATTGAGAACTTGTTGGAGAAGGGTTTTATTAGGCCTAGCCAATCACTTGGGGTGAACCTGTGTTGTTTGTGAAGAAGAAGTATGGGTCTCTTATGATGTGTATTGACTACCAACAACTTATTAGGGTCACCATAAAGAATAAGTATCATCTTCCAAGGATTGATGTTTTATTTGACCAATTGCAAGGGGCTAGTCACTTCTCTAAAATTGATCTTTGGTCTGGGTATCATCATGTGAAGGTGAGGGAGTGTAATACTCCCAAGACGACCTTCTAGACTAGGTATGAGCATTATGAATTTGTTGTGGTGTCTTTTGGGTTGTCCAATGCACTGACTATCTTCATGGATTTTATGTATAAGGTCTTTAAACCCTACCTTAATTTGTTTGTTGTGGTTTTCATTAATGATATATTGATCTATTCTCACAGTGAAGAGTCGCGTGTGTATTATTTGAGGGTGGTGTTGCAAAGATTGAGTGAAGAGAAGTTGTATGCTAAGTATGAGAAGTATGCATTTTGGTTGAAAGAGGTTGCCTTTCTAGGACATGTGGTTCGGGGGATGGTATTAAGATGGACCCTAAAAAGATGGATGTGATTAAAAATTTTCCTAGCCCATTGACTCCATCGGACATTAGAAGTTTCTTAGGCTTAGCGATTTACTATCAGAGATTTGTGAATGGGTTCTCCTCTATTTTCTCTCCCATGACTAAGTTGACTCAAAAGAAGACTAAGTTTGTGTGGACCTATGATTGTGAAAAGAGTTTCCAAACCTTGAAGGATAAGCTTGTCTCTGCTCCTATATTGTCTTTACCGAAAGGGTTGGAAGGGTTTGTTATTTATTGTGATGTTTCAAGGATTGGTTTAAGTTTTGTGTTGATGCAAAATAGTAAGGTAATAGCCGATGCTTCTATGCAATTCAAAGTGCATGAAAAGAATTATCTTACTCATGATCTTGAATTGGCCGCCGTGGTTTTTGCTTTGAATAGTTGGCATCATTATTTGTATGGGTTGCATGTTGATGTGTTTACCTATCATAAGAGCCTCCAATATATTTTCACTCAAAAAGATCTCAACTTGAGGCAAAGAAGGTCATTAGAACTTCTTAAAGACTATGGTATGAGTGTGCATTATCATCTCGGTAAGGCTAATGTTGTGGCAGACGCTTTGAATGGCTTGTCTATGGGTAGCCTAGCTCATGTTGATGGTGGGGAAAAAGAGGTGGCTAGGGAGATTCATCGATTGGATAGATTGGGGGTTTGGTTGGAAGAGCTTTCTAATAGTGGTACTGCAGTTGTTGATGGTTCAAAGTCTTCCTTGATTGATGCGGTAAAATCAAAACAAGATCTTGTTCCCTCCTTATTAGAATTCGATCCTTGTAGTGGAAGCTGAGAGATGAGCCCTCAAGGGATCAGCATACCCCTAAGGTTAGTGCTTTGATTTAGGAGCTTAATGTTCAACCTGACCCAGAGGCTGAGAAACCTCAAAAATAGGCTATCACCAGACTTGGCCAGGCCCGTATATAGGCTATTATTGTTTGCTCTTCGAAGTCTGAAGAGAGAGGCAACAATGATAGCAGCTTCATCTAGATTACTCTATCTTGAGAGGAGTCATAGTCAGAGTCAGGCGATGAGTCAGAGAAAAAGTCCTCTACTACACCACCTCAGGCATCACAATCACATCTGGATGCTCTATTTAGAAAATGGTGTTTCGAGAGTATGCATAATATCTACATAGATCGCATGCTGCGAAATGGGAAAGGCAAACCTACTCACTCTTTTTTTTAGTAGCCCCGGATCATCACATCAAGTGTAGAGAGTGTCCTCAGCCTTCTGGACACTATCAGCAAATACGGACAAAACTGCCTGGCCAAATCACCAGGTAAGTAGTCCCTGGCCATGGTTCGTGAGTTCTATGCTTCCTATGCCACCAAAATTACCAACACTCTTCTTAAGGAGATAAAGCCCCTCACCCAACACAAACTGACATATACTAGAGTAAGGGGCCGGTAAGGGCATATCTCCAAGACGACCTTCCATCGTATGATGTTTGGGCCCGAGTTCCCAGCTACTAAATAGCTAAATATATAATCACATATTGGGGCAAACCAAGGATAAGGCTCTTATGAGATACTAGAGTTGCAGGCCCAGCTTGATGAAATGATTTGGCATATATTGTAGAGTAAGGCCAGACTCTGAATGGATAGTCACTTCATTAGAGCCTGTCGTGAAGGACTTATTCAACATCCTTGCAAATTGCATGTGGGCTATTATGAGATCATGGATCTAGGTTTCTCTTGCAGATAATAGTTTTATGCTAGATCGTGTTGGTTTTGTTTTCCAGCATCTTGGCTGGCTATGATATTGATTGGGCCAACCTTATCACGAAGCAGGTACATGAGGTAGCCATGCATAGGTCTACCTCCATGCCCTTTCCTTGCTTCATCTACATACTCTGTATAGAGTTGGGGTAGAGAGTCTACATAGCCTGGACTCACTGATTGAGGTCTAGTGCACTTTGGATGCCAGCCAAATAAAGGCTTAGGATAATCAAGTGGACCTCTACTGAGCATTGCACCAGCCGATATAGATGCTAGAGATGTTCACAGTTGAGCCACCATCTGAGACTCCATCCACGACTATTGTTGTTGCTATTATTAAAAAGAGGCATCCAAAGACATAGACTAGTGTAGAGAGGGGAACCACTACTACTTCTACCCTACAGGCCATTCATACACGGACAGCACCCACTGGCATGGCCTATGTGTCAGCAATGTCCATTCATTCCATGGCACATAAACTAGGGCACACTGAGTCCTAATTGACTCAGTTCCTTTAGCAGATCAAGCCCTAGGTCCACCAGGCCATTTCAAAGTCCGAGGGATGCATGCATGGATTCACGATCGCTACTATCTAGGATAGACTAACATCCCTAGATTCTTGTATAGTTGCATTTAAGAGGCAGCCTAGTAGAGCTTTGGCATAGCACGACCAGTAATCCCTTCAGAAAGAGATCCAATTGTTCTAGGCTGACATGACAACAGCTTTAGCTGCACCACTGGCATTCCCACAGACTGAGCCTCAAATGTCAGTAGTGGACTTATTTCCCCTTAAAGAGCCATCACATACATCCTAAGATAAGAGGCGCCACATTATTGACGATCCAAACATAGTAAGGTTGCAGGCGGTGTTTAGAGGAGCAAGGACTTGAGCTTGCAAGGATAAGATTAAAGCAGGATGAAGATATAAAGTAGGCTCGAGTGCTAGAGAGGGTGAGGGGTGCTGGCCCATACGGTCATGCTCCTACACTTGAGGAGGCAACCAAGAAGGTTAAGGGTGGCCAACTCATGTTCTTTATATTCTATTGTTTTTTTTTTTTGCATTGAGGACAATGCAATTCTTTTTTTATGGGGTGCGGGTAGTATATGCCTTAGTAAAGTCTAAGTAACCTTAGCCTATAACTATCCCAAATTTTGAATCCTAAGGGTTTTCTTGCCTGCGTTCTTTTTCCCCATGGATATTTAATTTATGTTGAATTGGCATGTTTAGGATGTATAGGTAGTATTAGTATCATGTAGAACTTATATCTATGGAATATGTTGGTTTTTGTGTTATTATGTGAAAAATGATACCTACCAAAAATTTTAATAGTTAGTCTTATTAGGAAACATACATGTTTAATTGTATCGACAGTGTTTGTTCTGATAAGTGAGGATGAATTGACATGAAAACTATGATTTGAGGGTCTTTGTTAATAGTGTAATCAGTGCCTTGTGAGTGTGAGCTTTCTTTTCCAAATTTATATATTGTGTCTTAATTTAAACCTTGCATTGTTACTCTGACTTGGACTGTTTGAATAGGAAAGCATCTTAGGTCATTGTTCATCGTAGACCACTTAGCCGAAACAACCAATCAAATATGTGAAATATCCTTTGATCATAATGTTTGAGCTATACATGTACCTTTTTCTTTTTAAAAAACCTAAGTTACCTAGCTTTGTTAGATGTAAAATCCTAAAATTGGCCATGTTCCTTTCTTGAATAATGTGCACCTTGATTGAAGCAAAAAGCTTAACTTGAGGGTGGATACGAAAAGTGGCCTCGGTTCCTAGGTTAGATATTGTGCACCTCGACTCAGGCCAAAAGCCTAACTTGAGGATGGCTGGTGTAAAAGTATACACAAAACAAGGGGTAAAACTAGTGATACATTAAAATAGGGATAAAAATGTGTTCTGGGTGCAAGAAAAATAAGTGATGCCTAATAAAAAAGCTAAAAAGAAAAATAATGTACAAATAAAAGGCAAAATGCTGAAAAATAAGAATAAAGCACCCAAAAAAGCTTGAAATAGGAAAAATGGAGAATGAGGTAAAAAATAATAGCATTGGTCTTTAGTCACTATGTTCCAAGAAACATCATACCGAAAGCCCTAAGCCTACATTACAAGCCAATAATGTCCTAAAGTGATCCTAGTCCAAGTAGTATATGGTATTGAGCAAGGTATTTGAATTACTTTTGTGAGAAAGAGTGATTTTTCATAGTCCCAAGCACTGAATCTAAAATTATCATCACGAGAGGGATATGATAATTCTTTCTATGAGGGCACTTGTATTACATTGTCAAACATTGTACTAACTCCGTAAGTGTTGCTTGTTAAAAATTTCCTTGCTTTCCATAGTTGCACTACAACAAATATTAATTGTATTTGTTTACTTGATAGCTATCTAATGTGCTTTTAAAGTGGTGTTGGTATTTGTGCTTAAGTTTGCAGTATTGTATACCATTACATTGAGGTCTGTGTGTTACTGTAATGCTCATGTAGATTCAGTTTGTCGCTTGAGGATAAGCAATTATTTAAACTTAAGGGTGTTGATGTGATATTAAAATATAGCACATTTGATGCTTAAAACTTTGAATTTTGTGTGTTCTCAAAGCGATGTTAGTAGAGTTGATGTGTCCTTATGTTTTTTTTTTTTTTGCAGCATTAGAGGGTTGGCTTGATTTTTGGGCTAAGTGTGCAGATTTGCAGAAAGTAAGGTTTCAGGAGACCCTTTATAAGTCATGAAAAACTCCAAGGGGCCATAGAGTTGGTTTCTCACAAAATTCTAGTGAAGGGTTATTTTCTGAAGTTGATTATATGAATATGCAGATGGGCTATGAAAGATTTTACGAGTGGTAGACTTGGTGTTGTACCCAGAGGATCAGAAAGTGGGGAGTTGCTGAAAAGCTAGCAGATAAAATCCTTTACAGGCCATATAACTTTATAGGACCCGTAGGTTTGTGTCATAGAAGTCAACCCCAGAATTGACAATCAAAACCATGAAGCCTTGACTACAGGTCATAAAATATTATACGACCTAAAGTAGTGCCCATATAGCCTACCGACCCAATTCTCCTATTTCATTTTGGCATTTTATCTTAATGACTATAAATATGTTTTTTAGGTAATTTTTCTTAGGGACATTGCAAAATAGTAGAGAGCTTGAGAGAAACACTTGTAAAACATTATCTTGTGTTTTTAATTCAATCTTGTGATTCTTGGTAAAGAGCTTGGATTTAGTGTTCTTAATTCTCTTCTTTAAGTACTCAATTATGTTATTCAAATTCATGATTCTTGCATCTACACTGATCAAGAGTAGCTAAATGTAACACCCCACATATTATATGTACTAATACTATTTAAATAAATCATGTTATGGTTTGGTCAAATTTGCATCAATTCTTGAATGTGCTTGGA
>JAOTQR010080126.1:0-10086 GCA_025774065.1 Solanum ossicruentum
CTTAAGATCATGTGTTGGATAGTTTTTCTCATGTGGTCATAGCTGTCTAGATGCATAAGCAATTACCCTACCATGTTGTGTCAGTAGATATCCTAAGCCAACTCCTGAAGCATCGCAATACACTGTATACCCCTCAGATCCTTTTAGAAGTACTAATATGGGTGCAGAAGTTAGCTTATTTTTCAATTCCTGGAAGCTCCTTTCACATGCATCACTCCATTGGAACTTGGTTGGCTTATGTGTCAATTTTGTTAGGGGTGCAAAAATAGAAGAAAAACCTTCAACAAACCTCCTGTAATAACCTGCCAAACCTAGGAAGCTTCAAACTTCCGTGAGTGTTGTTAGTCTTGGCCAATATTTCACAGCTTCTATCTTTTGTGAATCAACCTTATTCTTTCCTCAGATACAATATGACCCAAGAATACCATTGATTTTAGCCAAAATTCACATTTAGAAAATTTGGCATACAATTGTCGATCATGAAGAACCTATAACACTTGTCATAAGTGCTTTGCGTGGTCCTCTTCTGATCTTGAAAATACCAAGATGTAATCTATAAATATTGTCATGAACACATCCAAGAATGTCTTAAATACCTTGTTCATCAAATCTATAAAATATGTTGGTGCTTTAGTTAGCACAAATGACATAACAAGGAATTAGAAATGACCATAGCATGTTTTGAAAGCAGTCTTAGGTACATCTTCCTCCTTCACCCTCACTTGGTGATACCCTGATCTCAGATCAATTTTTGAAAAGCATTTGACACCTTGTAACTGATCAAATAAGTCATCAATTGTAACTGATCAAATAAGTCATCAATCCTGGGGAGGGGGTATTTATTCCTAATTGTCACCCTATTCAATTGTCGATAGTCAATAAACATTCTCAACGTGCCATCCTTTTTGCATACAAAGAACACCGGTGCACCTCATGGGGATATACTAGGTCTTATAAAACCCTTCTCCAGTAGGTCTTTTAGCTGCTCTTTTAATTCACGCAATTCTGACGGGGCCATTCTATATGGAGGGATAGAAATAGGTTGAATACTCAGAAGTAAGTCAATGCCAAAATCTATTTCTCGTTCAGGAGGTAAGCTTGGAAGTTCTTCAGGGAACACATCCACAAATTCATTCACTACTGAAATTGATTGTAGAGTTGGCGATTCTGCCTCCATATCCCTTACTCTAACTAAATAACATATATACCCTTAGATATCATCTTTCTGGCCTTAAAATAAGAGATAAACTTCTCCTTTGGTCCCCCAACATTGCCGTCCCATTCAAGAACTGTCTCATTTGGAAAGTGGAAGTACACTTTCTTAGTTCAGTAATCCACGGTGGCATAGAAAGAAGATAACCAATCCATACCCATTATGACATCAAATTCCACCATTTCTTGCTCAATAAAGTCAGCCAATGTGTCACGGTCACAAAACAGTTTCTACACAATCATAAAATACCCTTATAGACATAATAGATTCACCGGTTGGTGTAAACACTTCAAATGGTCTATTCAATAATTTGGGTATTCTCTTAAGCTTCCTAGCAACTAGTGGGGTAATGTATGATAGTGTAGAACCAGGGTCAATTAAAGCATATACATTATGTGAAAAGATGGACAATGTACCTGTGACCACATTGCTTGAAGCTTCCAAATTTTGCCGACTCCCTACAGCATAGGTGTGATTCTGGACTCCGCTAGAGCTAGCTGCTGCTCTAACACCTCTATCACAACCCATAGGTGCTTGTTGACCCCTACCTAATGAAGGAACTAACGATGATGATGCAACAACTAACCCAGTAGATTGTGCTATATCACTCATACCCCTCCTTGGGCAATCCTTTATCATGTGCCCTAGCGCACCACACCAATAACAAACATCTGTACCAACACGACATATACTCGGATGACTTCTTCCACACTGGTTACAAGATTGCCTAGGAGTCATTTGCTGTCTTGCCGAATATCCCGCTGTTCGGGCACCTTGTCCTTCACTTCATGGACCAAACTGATTTCTCCTAGACCCTTGAAGTTGTGGTGGAGCATTGGCTGCAGAGTAGGAGGATGATGGCCTAGGCAGTCTATTAAGGAATCGGGGCCTAAGCTCACCTTGGGGTGGTGTAAACTGCCCTGACGATCTGGCCCTCTTGGACTGCGCCCTTTCTAACTCTTGTGTCCTTCTCCATTTCCTCTGATCCTCCAATTTCTGTGCAAAAGCTTGCATCCTTGCTATGTCCATGTCCTTATTTAAGGAAGCAATGGTAAAGTCTCTAACCAGATATGTATCTAATCTATCCATATATCAATGAAATCTATCTGCCATAGTAGCAACTACATTAGGAGCATACCTGGACAGGGAATTAAACTGGAGGCTATCTCTCTCACGCTCATATTCCCTTGGTAGAGGTTCAAGAACTGATCTTCACGGGCATCTCAGATCTCTAATGGCAAGTAATGGTCAAGAAAGGCCTCTTTGAACTCCTTCCAAGTAGTTGGGGGAGCATATATATCTTTGGATTGCTTCCAAGCTTCATACCACAATCTAGCCACACCCTTCAACCTATATGTCGCTAACTCGACAGCTTCTGTACCACTGACATGCATAACATCTAAATTGCGTTGAATTTGATTAATAAAGTCTTGGGAATCTTCATTAGGATCAGACCTAATGAAGGCTAGAGGGTCCAAATTAAAGAAGTCACGTATCCTCGTGCCAGCTGCCCTATTTGCAGCACCTGCACCTATAACTGGACCTTCCTGTCTTTGACCTTGGCCAACTACTATACGAGTCAATAGTTGGACTGCAATTCTCAGATCCTACACTCCATCTATAGATGGTTCTGGGTAATTTCACTACTTTTGGCTTCATCAGGAACTTGAGGGGTTAGAGATGTACGTGATAGAGACTCATTTTGAGCCTCATTTCATTGTATCACATGACTGGGTGTACCGGCCACCACTTCTACTTCCTTCCCTTTACCTTTGTTCTTCCTGGTTTCTGGCATACTTACTCGCTGTACAAAATAATTTAGGAGTTAGACACAATTCACCTATTAAACTTAGCTTTATGGCATGATCTAAAGAATGAAAAGAAAGTAACAACTCCTAAATGCTACGTATCCTCCTGCTTATAAATATGGTGCAAAACACATCGATAAACAAGACTCTACATGGAAACGACCTTGTAAACTTCGTAGGATGACCCGCTCTGATACCACTTCTGTGACGCCCCATTTCCCGTTAGGGTGGACCGGCACCCATTGCCAATGAGGCTCAGGAGAACTAAACTATATCTATGCGCTTTTTAGAAATATTATAAGGGATCTCTACCTTCATTGTTCCTTTAAGAAAGTAAATAGTAATAACAAGATAAAAGAAAATGCATATGGCTAGGCCGTTCACGGTGTCTAAGGTACGAGACATGACCATACTTTAGTTTACATAGTCTACAAAGCCTTTAGATAAGAGAAAACATCTGACAAGGGTCTAGACAGGCCCCGCCTCGACTAACTGTACAATACAAACATATAAGCTCTAGACACACACAAAACTCCGAAACAACTTGGAGCTTGTAACAACAGCTGGATGTCACTCTACTAGGGAGATCTGCTAGCACCTATACCTGCAGTATGAAATACAGGTCCCTCGTAAGGGACATTAGTACGAGATGATGTACTAAATATGTAAGGCAGGAAATACTGTATATCACATGAAAACTCAAATGAAACTATGCATTGGTGTAGGATAAGAGACCACCTTTGATTATACTTTGGAATCATGTACTTTATGTTCTTTATATTAATTTACCTTTACTGTATAATCTGTGGACAGTGGTAATACAAATGACTAACTGATCAGCGGTAAATCTATATTGGGATCATCCCTAGCTAGGTTCTTCCTTAACCCCTCGGGCTACCACCCATGATAGGATCGTCCCTGGCTGGGTGATGCTTCCACCCCTCGGGCTACCACCCATCAATATACAATACACTTTATCTTTCAATTAACTTTGAGATTATTCTTTTGGTAGTCTTAATATTGGAGCTGTAGGACTGTATATGTAGCATATGACATACAAATAATCATGTAAGATAATATGAAATTGAAAAGAGTATGTTACATAAATAATGAGATGCGTATGAAATTAAACAACTCGTGAACTTTCTTTAGCAACAAGAACCCATGTAACTTGGTATCCATGTGTATATGCAGATTTGAAAGTGATTATATATGGTAGCATGTGAACATATGAAATAGTGGAGAAACGGTTAATAGTTGTGTCGGAGTTGGTAAATGTCTTTATGTACCAAGAAGGGATCTATGTTTCATGCCAAACGATACGAAATCAAGTAGCCTTATATACCTCGTTGTATGACCTCGTTACTACCTTGGAGTGGATGCATTTTCCCTCAAATATTTATCTATAGTATATTAGGCAATAAGACTATTATTAACAGCAAAGAAACACTTCTTGACAACCCAATATCATAAAAATTGTCATCCGGACAGCAAGCTGATAATTATCGACCCAAAGGCGTTCCTTCAATTTTTTCACTTATAATCGTATTTTCTTATAACCATTATTATGTACATGTAACATACATCTTATTTCAGACTCTTAACATCTTAAAACAGCCCACAAGACACAGCACATAACAATTCTTCACAATATACACACAAGCGGCATAATGTTACATCCTTTCTCCACACTTCGACGTCAACAATCCCAAATCTATTTTAACTTTACCTAAATTGTTTCCAACATTTTTTTAACACATAAAACTAGTCTTAAGATAGTCCAGAAATAGTCCCAAAGCAGAGGAAGGTCATGGAATAACATATTACAATTCTACATAACCTACAAATGGACAGCATAACGTTACGCCCCTTTGCCCCCTTTTGACGTCGTCAATTCCAAACGTATTCCAACTTTAAACAAACTGTCCTAAACATATCCAAACATTAAAAAGATAGCCTTAAAATAGTCTTATAATAGTACTAAAGCAGTCATGAAGGACGTGAGGCAATAACTTTCCATCCAACAGCCCACAAGTTCATATTATGAACACAATTGTGATATTCTATAAGGATTCACTTTTGTGGACTGTAAAAGTAGTGAAGTAGCTCAATTACATGACTAACAAACTATAACTTGTTAAAACATAAGCCTTACTTCATAATTCAGCTAACCAATTAAGAGAAAATCCTCTTGAACAACAAGAAACATTCACAACAATACTTAGGACACATGCTGTCCAGAATTTTCAGCACAACATACTAGCATATACTTCTTATTTTTCATGAATAAATCATACTAAATACACAACTATAATTTCTTAACTTTATCTTCAAGATTAAATTTTCCCTTCAAGAGCATTAGAGGATTGTACTTGCAGCTTGGTAAAGTGAAATAGGTAGAAGACATGAGCCTTTTGGAAAGTTGAAAAATTGTTCAAGTGGAATGACTTTAGGGGCTGCTTTGATCCATTTTTAAAGAATATTTTGGCCAACTTTCTCATTATCTTTTGACCAGATCATGACACTTATCAATAAACTTATGAAGCAGCATCTTATCCCTTAGACTTAGGCCTAATAGGTCTCCAACTTAATGGGCCTTTTGCTGCCCATTCTTCTACTTTCCCTTTAATTACTTTGGGCCAAAGTTGCAAATGAATTAGGATAGGCTTGGTCCCATTTTCTATGCTTCTTAAACTGAAAATTTCAGTTCATTTATGATTTCAAAACATGGACTAAATTTACCCCCTTAACATGAACTTTATTCATAATCGAACTTGGACAAATTCGACGTCGGGCCTCATCTCTGTTTAGCTAACAAATTTAAGCTAAGTAAATAGGTGACTCACCAACTAGCTTATTAAGTCCTACAAGTACCTCAACTCTCTCACTTTGTTTAGGGCTGTGATCTCCTCAATTTAGCACAAAACATGTATATATTCGACCCTCTTAAGTGTTAGATGCACATATCGCCCATTAACACGAGATTGAAGCACTTTTAAGATTTGGCGCTAATTTGACCAAATCATATCATGTTTCATTTACATAGCATTAGTACATGTAAAATTGTGGGGTGTTATAGAAAAACTTTAGAATTGACGTGATTTGAGACTTTATATAAGGCAAGTGAATTTTTTAACCTTTGTTAATTATATAATATCTTGTGCTTCTTGTGTGAGGTGTTGAGAATGATTTTTAGGTATTGAGTTAGTGTTGATGTTGTATCAAATTATGTTCTTGTGGAATATGCATTGTATTAAAATAAAACATTTTCTCATTATTATGTAAACATGCCTATTTATATTAACTTTTGCGACAAGTATTCTGTGGACTGAAAAAAAAAGAGAATTAAAGAGGAAGTACCATATTCAAGGGATGTGTTACAAGCCGCAACGAATACTATGATTCGAGGGTCATGTCGCACGCCATTATAATTTTACTATGATTCGAGGGACGTGTCGCACGTCGTGATGGATACTATGATTCGAGGGTCATGTCGTACGCTGCGACAGATCCATGGACTAGAAGTCCCCCATGGATCTTGGACTATGATACAGCGAGTGTGTAACACTAGGATAGACATACATCATTTTCATTGCATTGCATTTCATTACACCTCGTTATCATTTATAAACATGTGAGTGCTTTTTGTGAAACTTGTGATAGATGCACTTGATCCTTGGTGTTGTTGATATATAATAGTTGATGTGGTTATTGAGATATATGCTATGTACATTGTGAATTGTTAGGCCGGGCTGATTTTATGCAGGTTGTAGTTGTGGGGGTTTGATTGGAGTGTTGGGGATACTTGTATTCTATATTACTTAATTTTGTGTTTAGTAGTTCATTTGCTGATTACTGTGTGTTTGGTACTCACCCCTTGCTATATTTTGTATGATACAAGCCTGATCCCTCTGGTCAGACTTTTCTCCTTACAAGATCGAGCATCTGGATTATTCTTAAGGTAGATTTTTATGTCATCAGTAGACCTTCAAGGAATCCATTATTATGTTATGTTCTATTTTAGAACTAGACATTTGAGACATGTATTTTATTCGAGAATTCTATTTTTAGAGGCTTATACACACTAGTCCTTGGGATAGTTTTAGTTTGGTATTCATATGATTAACTGTTGTATTAGTCTATTCATCTTTCGCAATTCTTGTTATGTTTGAATTAGTAAGTGTTAGACTGACTTACCTTGGTGGGTTAGATGAGCGTCATCACGCCTGAATTTTGGGTCGTGACAGTTTGGTATCAGAGCCCTAGGTTCATAGGTTTTACATGTGTATAAGCCTCGCCGAGTAAAGTCTAAAGGATCGGTGCGGAGATATTTGTTACTTATCCTTGGGAGGCTACGAATACTATTATGAAATTTCTTCTTGTTCTTTCTGTTCATATCGTGCATAGTTTTTATGGGTCTCAACATATTGCATGGTTTGAAATTCAACCCAGCTTAGAGGTAATGAGTTTAAGATATGGATGTGTGGTCAGCATTGGATTTTCCTTTAATTTGAAATGGATTGGGTGCTGATGAAATTAGATGAGGTATGTCAAGGGCAAGGTTTCGGACGACGTAGTTGAATTGAAGGAGCTTAGGGAGCAACTTCAAGATCTCTTAAGTTAGGAGATCATATGTCAGAGTGTATCTCCATGGGGTGCTCTGTTTTGTTTGATAGGGAAATGATAGTTCTATAAGAATGTGCATTGATTACAGACAGTTGAAAAAATTAACAGTAAAGAACAAGTATCCTCTCCCTATAATGGAGGACTTTTCACCAGCTTCAGGGTGCAATCATATTTTTCTAAATTGATTTGAGACCCAAACATTCTCAGCTACATATTCGAGCTTCTGACATTCCTAAGATAGTTGTTCGGACGAGGTATGGGCACTATGAGTCGCTTGTGATGTCCTTCGGGATAACCAGTGCCCTAGCCACATTTAGAGAGTTGTTAAATGGCGTATTCCAACTATATTTGGGTTCCTTGTTTTTGTTTTCATCAATGATATATTGGAGCATGCCAAAGAGGATTATAAACGACACTTGAGCGTTGTGCTTCAACGGCTTAGAGGGGAAATGTTATGTGCTAACTTTTATTTCAAATGTGAGTTTCGACTGAGTTCGGTGGCATGATATTCGTTATTTGGTGGGCCTAGCTAGTTATTACAAATGACTCATTCTTCTCTATAGCAACCCTATTAATCAGGCTCACTTAGAAGAATACTGTGTTCTTATGGTCGGAGGAGTGGGTGGACAGCTTTTGACAGCTGAAATCTTTGTTATCTATAGATCCAATTTTGACATCACTAGAGAAAAGTGTTGATTTCACAGTCTGATGTGATGCACTTGGAGTTGGTTTGGGTGGAGTTTTGGTGCAATAAGGGAAAGTGGCAGCTTATGCTCTTAGATAGTTGAAGGTTCATAAGAAGAACTATCGTACCCATTACTCAGAGTTGGAAGTGATTGTGTTTGTGTTGAATCTACAAAGGCACTATCTATATACTGCACATTATGACATCTTCACCGATCATCATAGTTTGCAATACATCTTCTGCAAAAAGGACCTAAATTAAGGAAGAGGAGGTGAATTGAGCTTCTAAAGAATTATGATGTGACTATGTTATATCACCCGACGAATGCTTATGTGGCATAGCATCATTAGAGGAATGACCATGCTATCAGGATTTCCAGTTGTCACATCTGAAAATGAGGGTTGATTAGTATGGACAGAGGATGACATTGTGCTCATTGAAATCAGGATCTCTACTCAGTCTTCTTGGATTGGATATGTAAGACAAATGACTATAATACAATTGCTATGAGGGTGTCTATGTCTATTTGGCTATGGGCTATGGGTTATGCTACTTCTGCCACCCATCTTGTCTGTGGAAGAAGGTATATTTTTTTGGTAAGAGATGAAACTAATTCAAGTATGTGTGATAGCCATTCAATGAAACAAAAATGTTAACTATTCAAGCATGAACTTCTTAGAGAATATGATGCAATCTAGTAGTGAATATGGTGGGACTTCTAATGTGGTACTAGTAATATACAAGGACAGACACATTGATCATTGAGAGCGACACTAGTTACTAAGGAGTTATCAGTTGTTGCACTTACTCAGGTAGTGGAGTTTGACATTACCGTCATATTTGAGGGGAATCAATTGGTTATTACTATAGATGCTTGGGTTTGAAATTCGTTATAAGGAAAGTTATAGTGCTGAATTTTAGAATGGGTTTTAATATGTGTAAGTGAGAATTTTATTCCAGAGACCTCTATGGGGACTAGTGACTCCATTGTGAGACAAGAGGAGCCCATCGTTATCAAGGTGCTTGTGGATGATTTATCCAGTCAGTAAATTTTGCTGGTATGACTTGGGATTGGGCTACCATATTAATCATACGTGCAGTTATGTTGTGTGGCATGACTTTTGTTACCTTGTTCGACATATGGCAAGATAGTATCAGTGAGGCTAATAAATTATTGGGTAAAGTATGCGACATAAGTCTACAGGGGTTGGCTCAAGTGTGAGAATGAGTTTCTTTATTGTGTTTGATTCAGTGACTAGTATGACTTGGATTGCAAATAATGGATACAACAAGGTCTATGAGAAAACGATTGATGAAGAGTAGAGTATGCAATCCCTAAAGATCTTCATGATGTGTATTAATCATGACTGAGAAAGAATCAATTGCATAGTGTGAATCAGGATCCAGGATTTCATAGTACCTTATATTTGTGATAGTTGATTCTGTCAAGGTATGGGTTAGTCAGACAATAAGATGATTGGTTATGTTAGTTACTGATCATTTTGAAGGGGTTTTGAGCATGACTTCGATTATAGATTCTGTTACTTTTGATGGTGAAGGGACTAAATGAAGTTCATTTGAGTAGTTTGGTGTAAAGTAAAAGGCAATCTGTTGTACAAGTTTTTCTAAGAAATAATAGCAATGAATGAGTTAGGAGCGAGTACATAAGCTTTGGGGAAAAAAATTGAGCATCTAAGATTGGGCCATGAGTATGGGTTAAACATTCAGACATCCTCACAACATTTATGACAGAT
>JAOTQR010080127.1:0-10086 GCA_025774065.1 Solanum ossicruentum
AATATCTAAAATGATCAAAGTATTTATTTCAAATATTAAAATGATACTCCCTCCCTCCCTCCCTCTCAAATTAACTTTATATTTAATTCTTTTTAATATTTAAAATAGTGAAGTTGTTCAAAGTTTAAATGAATATCTGAAACTTTTTTCATATTTATCAAAATTTTATATTTTCAAAGAGATAGATTACACTACTTGCAAAACGACATTTATGATTTTACAAAAAATAATAGTAAAAAATATACTTCAAATTATGTCATTAGATATTTTTGTAATATATATGCATTATCTCACAAATTAAATTAATATGAAATTGAGAGAGTATCATAATAGTATTTCTAATTAAATGATGATATAATAATAATAATAATGCTCTAAACATATAATACATGTGAATAGCGCAACAAAATAGAGAACGTAAGATATTGTTGTACATATCACAAGAGATTATTTTATATTGTTATCTATCTATATTCGTTTTATTAATAAGCGACACTTGACGAGTTTTTTTTTGTTTTTCTTTGATCTGCATGCTTCATCAATAAGAGCAGTTTAGTCATTTCTTGTATTTTATTTATCTATTTATTTTAATTATATATTTAAAAATTACGTAAAAATATTATAAATTACAATAATTAACAATTTGAAATATTTTAAAAGCATATAAAAAATTGATTGATTCTTAAAATTTTATCCGTATTATACAAATTATTTAAAGTAGCATAGTGACATAAAAAATATTCTAAATCACAACAATTAAAATCATACATAATATAAAATAAAGTATCAAAATAGTGTATCAATAATTTATTTCATTATTAAAACCTTTAATAATTAATATTATGAATTTATTTGAAATAAAAATATAAATTGTAGAAAAGCACTTTAGAGAGTAAGAATTTGAGTAAACTAATCAAAATAGCCCTCCGATCATTTTACTTTAATAAAATAGGGCTCATCTATTGCTAAGCCATTAGTTTATTACCTTATATAGTTATATCGATCTGGAACAAATTGATTTTAAGATGTTTAAAAGAGAAATTTGAGTTGATGTATATTAAAATTCGCTATTATAGAATTTTAAAATTATTTAATAGTCGCTCTTTCTATTTTTTTTTCTTTATCTTTTCATGTATAGTTTATTCTGTTTATGAATTTTTGGGATGAGGGGTCCCAGAAAACAGCGTATCTACCTTGATGAGATAGTGGTAAGGTCTGCGTACATTCTATCCTCCCCATACCCACTTGTGGGATTCCACTGGGTATGTTGTTGTTGTTATTGTTATAAAATTTAAATTTTGAAATGCTGTAAATGTGAATCATTTCAAGTAAATACTATATCAAAAGAATTAAGATTAAAAAAAAAAGACCTTATATCTAAAATTAATGTTGTATAAAGAATGTTTTGGTCCATTAAAGTTTGAATAGTAAAGACCTTCGAAGCTCAAATCTTAAAATTTGACCTGCAGCAAATATGAATCATTTTGATTGAATTATATGTCAAAAGAATCGAGATGTAGATAAGAGTTTATATCTAAAACTTGAGTTGTTTGCGGGAAGATTTGAATAATGTTCATTGGAGAGCTCCAAAGCTCAAAAAAATTAAAATTTGACATATAACAAATATGTACTGTTTCAAGTGAATAATATATCAAATGACTCAAAAATATCAAAAGAAAAAAAGACTTGATTCATCAAGAAAGATGAATTGATACATTGTATAAATATTCTACAACAGTGTGTATGAATTTGTATACAGCTCTAATACATAGTTATACATCATATATACACAGTTATATATTATTTATATAATATAAATTCATGTATTAATGCGTACTTCTTTTGTATAGATTCATATACAATTATACATTGATATTTATACAACAACATATATAAATGTAAATGCATCTTTAATATATATACACCATATATACATAGTTATATATTATTTATATAACTAGATTTATTTATTACATATACATGATGTCCCTTAGATGAAAAACTTCTTGTTGCATGTTACATTTATGTGAGAAGCCTTAGCATTTATTGCAAATCTTGTCAACATGAGAGTAGACAAGTCAAAGTCATGATAAATGTGATTTTAGTGAGAAAAAAAAAAGGGTAACCAAATGATGAAAACAACATACCTATTCATGAATATATTCATAGGAGTCAAATAGAACTAAAATATCATCCTCGAGAACTCATCTTGAGATGAGAAGTTTCGTATTAACAAAAACACAAAAGAGATACATGGTATATAAGTAAATGACTGATCTATATAATGTGAGATGCCTTTTGAGGTGAGTCAAAAGGGATAAATCTGTGATATATTAGGTCCAAGAGCGGACAATACACAATAGTGTTGGGTCAGGTTGTTATAACATTTCAATCAACAATTCAATAGTGCATATATATCTTTTTCATTAACAATTGTATATTTATTTAATTTAAAAATAATTATTTTAAATTTTAAACTATCACATGATTTTTAAAAATTTCTCACTCATTTTTGTTACAATGGTCCTATCCATATGGAAAAAAAATCCACTTTCTCTTTCATTCAGTTTTAAAATGAGTTTAACTTAAATCTAAATATAAAAAGGAATTGAATTTTTTTGATTGTTGGATCATGTCTAAAGGGGTAAACAAAATGTTTGAAATAATTTTTTTAAAGTCACAGAATATTTTAAATTAAAATATCATATTTAATTTTTTTTTAATTTAGTCAATTAACAAAAAATTAGGAAACAGTCTCTCTACTTTTATGAGATAGCGAGAAGGTCTGCGTACAATCTACCCTCCCCAGATCTCGCTTGTGAAATTTTATTGGGTATGTTGTTATTGTTGTAGTCAATTAACAAAAAAGATAAAAGAAAAGTACATTTCATTCTTTCTCCATAATGCACTGTGTCCCTTCCATTTTGAAAAACTAAATGTGGGGAATGGGCATTCACCAACAAACGTGTATTTGGAGGTTCTTCTGTGGATATACCTGTGATTTATGGTGTATTTGGTATGAAGCAAAATGTTATCCACGGAAAATGATCTCCTAGAAAATATTTTTTGGAAAAATAAGTAGGTTTTTTAATTATTTTTTGGTGTTTGATAAATACGCTAAATATCTCAACATCATTTGTATATTATCTAGCAAAATAGTCTAGAGGAAGGATGGGATGAGGAGTGGGTGTTCTAGGGTGGCAGGGGTGGGATGGTCGAGGGATGGGGGTTGGGGGGATTGGGTGGGGTTAGAGGAGACAATATACTTGGAATGTCACTTTGTAACTTGTTTTTCAGAAAATGTTTTCCTCCCTACCAAGCACATCCTTAGTATTGTCTCAATAGTATTATGTATTGACATTTGGTTTCAAGGGAAGAATTGAGTTGGCTGGAATTATTTTAAAAAAATGCATGGTGATATCTGGACATGAATAAATTGCTTACAAGTTTCATCAGCTATTATCGACAAAGATTTACTATTTTTTAGTTTTGGAGTATGATGGAATAAAGCAAAATGATTCTTTAAATTATCTGTGCTTCTTTCAATTGTGAAATAGCAGTTAGTCAATGCAACTTTTGACGCTCATCACGGATCATCCGAAAACAGTCGATCTATATTTTAAATATAGAGATCAGACTGCGTACATTTGATCCCCCTTACTCGGCAATGGGCCGGAGCTTTTGAGGCAATGGGTAATGTTGTTGTTGTCGTCGTCATCAGCTATTGTTCTGTGAAGTTATTTTCTCTATTGATTAAGTTGTTGAATCAAGAACTTTAACTACTCCAATATTGACATTTATTTGCAGGCTCGAGTTAAAAAGATTATGCAAGCTGGTGAGGATGTGGAGAAGATTGTGTTGGTTGTTTGTTTCAATAAATTTATTTTTGTATTTGGTTCAACTAGGTTAAGATCTATTTATCCTTATTCATTCCTTTGCTTCTTGTCATCTATCATTGTGTTTTTCATTTTGTTTATCATAATTCGTGTTTATCAGCGTTATATTCAGCAAAAGCTCTTGAACTCTTTCTACAAAATCTTTGTGATCGTACATATCCTCAAGAAAGGAGCAAAATGTCACGACCATATATTCATGACCAGGGAGGACCTTGTAACAGCGTCAACGCATACGTACTGACTGCTATCAAACTGCCATGGAGAGGGGAGATAGCATTATCAATAAGGCGTTCTGCCCTAATTGTATTGGCTCGGCCGAGTTCAGGCATGCCGACCCGATTAAGTTTAGAGAGTTTGTCGTTTGTCAAGGACATAACTATGAAGGTAGCTGACCATACGATGGGCACAACTGGTCGAGAGCTATTGCTGCTTCCCCGATGAGCCAATGGCAGGACGAAACCAGTTGATACGCTAGTTTGGACGGGCAAGTCTGGGATGGTATGAGACGCCTCAGATGCCGCTCGGGTGCAGGCTGCGCGCGTATGTATCTAGGCCCGTCTCAGAAAGCTATAAATTCCTTCTATTTGTAAGTTTCATTAAGTTTTGTTTATGATATTACACGTCATGTTAGTTCTCTAGTAATTAGTTAAAATTGATATATCTACTTTCATAGGAAACATTGGATACAAAGCTTTAACATGTTTGATTTCTTTAAGGATGTAATGAGTCGGGTTCCTAATCTAGGTGGATCAGATGTTGGTGCTGAATGGCCACCAAAAGAAGGTTAGAAAATTGTACTTCCCATGATCTCTTTTTCCTTGCCTATGATGGGATTTGTGGCAGTGTTTGTATTATTAACAGCATGGACAAATATTGCCAGATTATTTTACAATTATGTGTTAATTTATCATAGTTACATATGTCATGTGCTATTCATTGTTAGTTGCACTTGTTGACCCTTTCCCTTTACTTACATTACTTACATTTATTTTGTCATATCTGGTTATTTCTGTTTATGGATTTTGAGCTGAGGGTTTTAGGAAACGGGCTCTCTACTTCTATGAAGTAGCGTTAAGGTCTGCGTACAATCTACCCTCTCCAGACCTCACTTGTGGGATTTCACTGGGTATGATTATTGTTGTTGTTATTTCACAATTATATTATGGCAAATATAATATGGATATTGTTTCGATGTGAATTAAATGTCAAGGTTAGACAAACACGTGTGATGCACGTGCAATGAAAACTATTTGTTCTAAGTCATAAAATCGAAAAAAATATTTATTTTTATTTTTTAATAAAATTATTTAATTCTCAAAATTCAAAACAGGCGCGACTAATTAATAGACTTGCTATTGTTGCATGATTCACCCGGATAGGAAAAGCAAATATTTCGTGCACATAGAAATAGTTTATTTTTGTGTCAGAAATCCGTAACGTCCGTTAGGTAAATGGACCACACAACAAGAGGGGCATATTGGTGAAAAAGAATTTTTCGTAGGGGTAAAATAGGAATAGAAAAGATAATGGGGAACATAACGGCATCTAACCGAGAAAAAAGGAATCTTCTTTAAAAGCATAATATTATAAATTAAGAGGAATCCAAAAATGGACCATATCCTCGTGCACACATTTTTTAATTAATTTTTTTCTTCTACCAAAATAAAAATTTTAATTTTTATATATTACTCCATTTATCTAAAAAAGGACTATTTAATTTAACTTGGTATGAAATTTTTTAAAAATAATTTATAATTTTAAATTAAAATTGTGTCAAATATATCAAAATACTTTTTAATCTAGTGAATTTAAATATGCTACGTGGAAATGTGAATTAAAATATTATCAAAAAAATTGATCATTCTTTTTAAAATGGAGGGAGTAAAACTTTTTTAAATTGAAATTTTGCAAATGAAGTTTGAGAAATATAGAATATACACAAATCTTATTCCTATCTTGTGAAAATAGAAAGATTGTTTAAATTATTTATACTAATTACAGAAAATGATAAATTATATGTAAATTAACTTAATTATTCTAAATATTTAATAAATTTAAGGGACTCTTTTTTATTAAATAAAATATATTTCAATATCCAGACCCCATTTGTAAGATATTACTAAATAAGTTATTGTCGTAAAATATACTCCAATATTTTATGTGCACAATTGCCAACCTTAGTGGACCCTTGATGCATTGTACCAGCCCTTTTTGTACTTGTATGGTTTTTTTTTTTATATAATGATGTAGGGTATAGCCTAATAAAATTGATGGATGGCCTAATTAATGGTGACTTGAAGTTTTGTTTAATATTTTATTTGTTTAAATTTATTTATCTGACTATATATTCTAAAATTTTAAATTAATGTCCCAAATGGTTGGTATATAAAATTATTATTTTTAGCATAATTATTGATATGTGATATTATACGATTCTTAATTTTTTCAATACCTACTAAACTTCTTAAATGGGTTGATTAAGAAATGAAAATTGAATTGGATTAAATTATTTTTTGATTGGATTGGATTAATTCAGGGTAAATAGAGTTTGTTTGCGCTAAGAGTAGGTGTGGACCAAGGTAGCTTGATGTAATACTCCGTGAAATTATCAAAACGCTTCTAAAACGTGATCGTGCGAACAATGCGTCTTTCAAAGCTCCGATGGAAAATTCGAGACCGAATTTGCGATCAACGCAGAAAATTAAGTGAGAAAATAGTCTCGACCCGATTTAAGAGCAACCGGAGCGAAAAATAAATTTTGCTAATTAATCGAAAAATAGTGTTTGTCCGCGTCCTTGGCGTGACGTGGATAGCACGCGGAGCAACACTTTGTTTTTTTTTCACTTTTTGACGAGAATTAGTTTTCCAGAAAGTTTCACAAAATACATAGGTGCGCGCCCCCTCCGCGACGGACACCAGTGTACCAGCGTTAACCTTATTTTATTTCCAAAAAGGGTAAGTTTGTCTTTCTCAATATATTTTAATACCCCAAAAATATTTATCTAAGCCTAAATACGTACGAAGGGTTTCAAAAACTCATTTTTTTCTAAGTTTTACGCAAGTTCTAAGAGAAAAGAAGGAGAGAAAAGGTGAGGATTTCCAGAGAAATCCCGAAATTCTTGAAGATTCTTCATTCTTAGGTATGTAAAGGCTATCCAAAAGTATGAAATTGTTCTTTCATGTACCCAATGTAAAGTTAGGATGTAAAATTGATACTTAGAGTCTTGATTAGTGATTTCTTATAAGTTTCTTGAATGTTATCTTTAATTTTTGAATATTAAATTCAACTATTTTGACTCTTGATAAAAGGCTCAAATCGACATTCATATTAATTTCTACTTTTATTGTTTTTTCATGAAATAATTTATCCAATCTAACTTGAAACTTGATTTAATAATCAAATCAATGTTGAGACACGAAGTCCCACATTGGCGGTTAATGGATTGGGTGGTCTCCTTATAAGGGTTAGGCAATTCTCCTACCTTTGAGCTAGCTTTTGGGATGTGAGTTAGGCCTAAGACCTAATTTCATCATAATTTCATCAATCAACAATTAGGTCAATTAAAATTTATATTTATCATGAAAATACTTATTTTTTACCTAAAATAAAAACTTCACTTCTATCAAATTTTTATTTTATATATAACACAAGATTTTCATATGAGTTTTTTTTTTCCAACATAAAGACAAATCCATTTATTATTTTTTTTTATCTTCCCTAGAATCTTTTAGGATACAGTGACATAAACAAAGTTGAATTCAAAATTTTTATTGCTATCAACAAATCCAAAATAATATTCTACAATCTTTAGCTCTTTTTTTAAAAAAAAATTAAAAAACAAAAAAGGGGGCTATTGTACCCTATTCTTGGTAGGATTTTTATAAAATATTCAAGATATTTATTTATTTATTCTAAGTAACATTATTCATTCTTTGTACCACGGATATCATATATTTTATTATATTTTATAGTATCAATTTCTTTAAATTTAGAATATTTAAGAAATATTTGGAAAAAAACACGTTCAAAATACAACTATTTGACCTATAAATAGGTTTTAGACATTAATTTATTAAAATTCTAAAAACAAGTTAAGATATTTAGAAATATCATATTAAATACATGATTTTTTTTAACAATTATAAAGATTACTTGAAAGGATATTGTTAAATATAGATCTATTTAACTCTAAACATTTAAATTATAATTAATATTAGAGAAAGAGGACTATTTCATCATCAAAACAAATTTTCTGGCTATATTTTATTTTGAAATAATTTTCACTATTAAAACTTTAATTATTGTTTTATTATTTATAAATTAGAGAAAGAATAGCAAAACAAACTTTTTTTGTTATATTTTAGAACTATTTTCACCTTTAAAACTTTAATTATAAAATTACCTTTTTTATTTTATAAAATTAAATTATACTATTAATGTAAAAGGAAGATTTACATTATCATTATATTTTTATTTGCTAGCAACTAGCATTTAAAAGATCTTTTGCGAATTCGCACATGACTCACCTGTGAATGAGATACTTGTAAAATATCATAAAGCTCATATATAGAGTTACGCTTTGTGAGGATTATGCTTCGAACCTCTGACACTGCGTCATAAACATACATAATGTCAATCCTCGAGACTCGCCCAATAATTCCTACACAAATTTCTTTATTATATCATTGTTAACTCTTACAATTTTTTGATAAATAAATTATATAAGTTGTAATTTTATGAAATTAAATTACACTATTAGTGTAAAAAAAGATTTATATTATTAGTATATTTTTATTTATTAGAGACTAGTGTTTAAAAGATTTTTTGTTGAACTCGCACGTGACTCACAATTGAATGAGATACTTGCAAAATATCATGACGCTCATACATAGAGGTACATTTTGTGAGGATTGTGCCTCGAACTTCTGACTCTGCGTCATAAACATACATAACGTCAATCCCTGAAACTCGCCCAATAATTCCTTCTAAATTTTTTTTATTATAGCATTGTTAATTCTTACAATTTTTTGATAAATAAATAAATAATAAAATTTCTAATTTTATTAAATTAAATTACACTATTAGTGTAAAAAAGGATTTACATTATCAGTATATTCATTTACAAGATTTTTTGTTGAACTCACACGTGATTTACTTTTGAATAAGGTGCTTGCAAGATATCATGAAGCTCAAACACAGAAGCACGTTTTGTGAGGACTACGTCTCGAACTTCTGACACTGCGTCATAAACATACATAACGTTAATCCTCGAGACTCGCCTAATAATTTCTACTCAAATTTCTTTCTTATATCATTGTTAACTCTTACAATTTTTTGATAAATAAATAATAAAAGTTCTACATATCCATAGAAATTAATAGTAACTTAAATTATGAGTCATAATATCACATATTTAAAACATTGCAAGATAAATATTAGTTTAACATTTTTCCTATGAATAGACAATATCTAGGAAGATGAAATGTATAGTTTCATAATATTTTTTATGAAGTTGTAATTTTTTAATTATTTGAAAGTTAAGACATTATGGTTGAATAGTGATTCAGAATAAGTTTAACGCTATTACGTAATTTTTACGTAATACATTTTCTTTTATATGTTTTAATTATATTAAATTATTAATGCGTACTTTAATTTCATACCCTTTTTATTTTAGAATGACATACATTTATTTTTATTCAAGCACTATCGTCATGATGATGTCAACACCATGTTTTTCTTCTATGATATTATTTTGAAATAATTTTCAAGCCGTTAAAGCTTTAATTTATACAATTAGTTTTTATTATTTATAAATTAGAGAGAGAAAACTATTGATGCGTCAAAGCAAACTTTTTTAGTCATATTTTAAAATTATTTTCACCATTAAAACTTTATTTATACAATTAGCTTTGTTAATTATTTTATGAAATCAAATTGCACTATTAGTGTAAAAGAAGATTTACATTATTAATATGTTTTTACTTGCTAAATACTAGCGTTTAAAAGGTTTTTTATCGAACTCGCACGTGACTCGTCCCTGGATGAGATACTTACAAAATATCGTGAAACTCATACATAGAGATACATTTTATGAGGATTGTGCCTCGAATGTTAAACCCCGTAATTACTTAAGGTCAATTATTAATTGGGATCAATTGTTGGGATTGAGGTATATCTATAATTTAA
>JAOTQR010080128.1:0-10085 GCA_025774065.1 Solanum ossicruentum
CAAGTATAAATAGGTGTAAGATTGATCATTTTGTATCAAGCCAAAAATCACAAACAAGTTTGAGTAATAAAATTTCTCTTCTCCAAAATTTTTCTACTCTTCCAAAATTCCCTTAGCCTAAAAGCCTCCCTCCTAAATATTAATAGCAATCCTCTTCCAACAATAACAAGTACTTTGTGATAATTATTTATAAAAATCAAGACAATTAATTTTGGATGAAGTATTTTTTATGTATAATTCTTTATTTTTCTTTTGGTTGAGAAATAATTCTTCATTGGTCATCCTAGTCCTGATTTTCAACATGTCAATTGTCAAAACGCTGAGGAAATACCGAACAAGTGGCGGTATCTCCTTTGTATTTATCTTATATATATAACTACATAGAATTTTTCCACGTTAAAGATTTACTATTTTTTGGCTTTGGGTATGATGAAATAAAGCAAGATGACTTTTTAAACTGTTTGCGCTTCTTTCAATTGTGAAATAACAGTTAGTCAATGCAACTTTTGACGCTTATAATGGATCATCCGGAAACAGTCGATCTATGTTTTAAACATAGGGGTCAGGCTGCGTACATCCGACCCCCCTTACCCCGCAATGTGCGGAAGCCTCTGAGGCAATGGAGAAATATTGTTATTGTATATAACTACACAGAACATACATATTGCGTTGACAATAATGAAGAATCTCTGTTCTATATTAGCTTTCACGTTTTTTTTAAATATCTCTTGAAAAATTACAAGTAAATATATATTTTTTATTATTTGATTCTTAGTTCTCTCCAATAAATTACATTTTATTTAAGAATGAGGCAAAGTTAATCTTATTTCAAAAACATTGACAATAAGAGTAACTTGAAACAAAAATAATCAATTTAATTTAATTTTATAAAATAACTAATAAATTGAGATAAAATATTCTTACTAACGTTGACAACTAATATTAGATTGAGAAAGGAAAAAAAATTGCATAGCGGGCTTAGCCCGTATGTAATTATAAAAAGAAGGATTTCACTATCACGTTAGTATACAATTTAATTTTGCCACTTTTAATTTAAAGAGTTTAAATTGAAAAAATCATCAACTTGTTGTAATAAAATGTTACATTGCACTGTTTGTGCAAACAAAATTATATTATTA
The DNA here is from genome assembly GCA_025774065.1 of Solanum ossicruentum. Taxonomy (NCBI): domain Eukaryota; kingdom Viridiplantae; phylum Streptophyta; class Magnoliopsida; order Solanales; family Solanaceae; genus Solanum; species Solanum ossicruentum. The sequence goes on from JAOTQR010080128.1 coordinate 1,140, forward strand.
ATTTAAATAATTAGTTAAACAGGTTGAAGGACCTGTGGTGGAATTACTTGGCAAACTTCTCAAGCATTAATTTTTAGACGAAGGAATGGAAATTTCCTTTTTCCAAGAAAGACCAAACCTTACCATATCTAAGCTTCTTATTTACTCCCTTGGGTCCTTTCCAAATGACTTTTAAGCTTTTTTAAAAATGAGTACTTTCTCTATTCTTTTTAGTTGTTATAATAAGAGTTTTTATTATTTTTTTAAAAAATTTAATTAAGAATATTATTTCTTTAATATATCTCTTGTTAATATTTTTTTTTATTTGTACACATATCTTTTAATTCTGGAATAATTAATACTAAAAGCAAAATTCAAAAAAAGATAATTAATTCTAGACAATCATATGTTTTTAATATATGATAACTGAAAAAGGATAGTGCAAGTAGGAGTGTTCATGGGTCAATTTGGGTCAGTTATTAGTCAAAAGCAAAATTAAACCCAAACCAATTTAATTGTTTTTAAATTCTCATCAAAATCAAACCAAATCCATTATCATATGCATTTATCGATTTGGTTGTTATTGATTTCAATTTGATTTGGTTCGATTATTAACCATGCGAAAAAAAATAAAAGTAATGATAAAACTAAAACAAGGAAAAGTAACAACAATTCACTCAAAATAAAAAAAATAGTTAGTTTAACTGATATTATAAAACTTTCAATCACTAAATTTAATGTGAATAAAGTTTCAAAATTCACCATTTTGTCCTAGAAAGAAGAGAATAGTGACATTTCTAGTCCCGCCAAGAATTATCATAGATATTCAAATATGTGAAATCATCAATAAGATAAATGTTCTCGTCTTGAGCATTTATACTTTCATAAATAAATTAAAAATAAATTTTGATGAAAATGTGTACAAGATTTTTAATATTGTTTGTAAAAATATTATATTATATTTATATATGTATTTTTATAAAATATATGTACATAATTCATCGGTTTAGTTCATTATTTCTTCGACTTTTTCGAAGAAAACTAAACTCAAACCAAACACTATTGATTTTTAAAAAACAAAAACTTAATCAAATCAAATTCAAATAAAATTGATTTATTTAATTAATTTGATTTGATTTTTCAATTTGGATCATTTGTTATCCAAAAAGTGAATATTCTAAGTGCAAATATCATTTTTCACAACCAAGAAAGTATTTATTCATTTTCATCAACTTACCCTTGCTGTAATAAATTGTGTCAATGGTTTTCTAAAAGATCTTTGAATTATTTGTAGGAAATAAAGGGTAGCGAAGTCAGATAATTTCTTTACTTATTGTAATTTATTAAATTTAATATACTTCATAATAAATATTTAAATTTTATTTCAAATATTATCTGTATATAGCTTATTATATAGGAAAAAAATTATTTTTAAAAATGATGATGAATAGGGGAAGTAAGAAAATAGACTGCACTAACATGGGTTGTGGTGTAGTGATGGAACTGTTATATCCTTAATCAAATGTCTCAATTTGACTCTGAGCATGAAAAAACTATGTTGAAAACCTCACCCCTAGAATGGGCCTTATAATACGCAATTCAAGTATAATTACGTGAAAACTACACAAAATTAATTTAATTATAAAATTATTTATAAAAAATGGACCCAGTCTAAACTAATTTTTTTCGCTTACTTCACTTTCTCTTTTCTTATTTAGCTCATGACATAAGCTCACCATACTATGATACTCAGTCGGCATGTGATATCATAGCATGTCATATAAGACTGAGTTTGATCCTATGTGATATTCCATAAGTATATTGATACTCTATCAATGTCATAAAGAATTGGATTCTTTTTTTAAGAAATAAATGAAAAATTATTAAGACTTCGTTGGTATATGACGCTATAGCAACACCATATATGACTGAGTTTAATTTTATGTGATACTTCATTAGTATATTGATACTCTCTCAGTATCATAAAGGATTGGACTTTTTTAAAGAAATAATTAAGAGAAAATCATTTAAATTGCAATCTTATTTATTAAAGTCATCATCTTTTTCATTAAACTTTAAATTCTGGTGGTATCTATATACTGATCTGATTGTATCAAATAATTTATGCCTCTTTAATATATGTACTTTTACGGAATCAAGTAATTTCAGTGAAGCACTGCTTCTTCCTTCTTGATACCATCGAAATATATTAAAATATATATATTACTCCTATTAAATAAGATGTATGAGAATAATTAAAAATACAAAATATGAAAATAAGAGAATTAATGCTTATAAACAATTTTTCTTTTTGAATAACAAATGTTATTTTCTCTTTAATTAATGCTTCCACCTTTCGATACATTGAACTAGTGAAAGTTAGTAGAAAGATAGAAGAAGACAATTGTGACTTGGACGCATCCACATTTCTATCTTTAAGATGCATCCATGTTCTTATGGATCCAGGAATTTGAAATATGAATGTACTACTAAAGAGTAAAGAAAAAGAGTACAATGCATTAAATAAGAATTGATTTTTGTAAATCTTAATTAAATACTCTTATCCATGTTCTAAATGAAAAATATTAAAAACTCCAAATTTCCCAATTTCATTAATTTTTACATAAAAAAATTATCTTAGATTTCAGTAGTAGCATCTTTTCGAGTTAGATATCAAAACTCAATCTCTTTTGATCTTGAATTCAATCTAACTCAACAAGATTCACTAAAATTTCTTCAAAGTTATAAAATTTCAACATCCTTCAATGATAGAATTTTCTCTACAACTTCAAATCACTTGAAATTTTGAAATAGACTTAAAAAATACTAGAAAATAATTCCTAAAAAAAAATAATCCATCCCAAAATTTCAATAATCGGTGTTGATTCATGTTTTTGTTGTTATTTTGACACTAGATTCTTGTTTCCTAGTGTTTTTTGACTTTACGTTCAAAATTTCACGTGATTTTGAGTTGTGAAGAAAATTCTATGATTAATAAGAAAGTTGAGTTTTAAATTAAACTTTGAAGAAATCTTAAATGGGTCTTATTGAGTTAGGTTGAATTTAAATTCAAAAGATATTAAAGTTTTGTATCTAGCTCGAGGGACATTACTATTAAAATTTAAGGTGATTTTGTGAGGAACTAAAGAAACTCAAAAATTGGAGCTTTTAGTGTTCTTTGGTACCTGTTCTTAGTCTTCTTGAAGATGGAGCAAAACGATATATTTGATCCAAAACTTCAATTGAATAGTGCTAAAACTTACTTGAGTGGTTTACAAAATCAGTTAAAAAATAATGACATAAACTAATTCTTTTCTCAAAAAACAATACCATAAATAAATCAAATTTTTAACAAATATCACAAAATAATTTTTTCCTTAAAGTTAAATAACATATTTGAATCGATCTCTCTTAATTAATGCTACACTTTTCTGTTATAGATGTTGGTTCCCAATCTATATATTGGTACCCATCCAATCAATAACACCACATGATGGTACGATTTTCATCCTATTAAACCCAAATTAAAGTAAAAACTCTATTATAGACTTTGCTACGTATCCATCTATGAGTGGCTTATATATGTTGTTAGAAAATGAAATGAAAAACTCACCATTCTATGTATTTATTATTTGTTATTTATAATTGCTAGTACTATTTCTTTTTGAGGGGTGGGGAGTTGGAACCTAAAACATTTAATAACAGACAATATATGCTGGCAGAATATTTTGTGAATTTTGTAAAATAAAATTAGTGTTATAGGTTATCCTAAGTTTGGCAAACAATAACGACAATAAATTTCTTGCTTTGTTTTTTCATTTCTTTTGCCATTCTTGCAGCCTATGAAAGACTTATGAATTTTGATGAGAAGATATAAAAAATTATGAAGGGCGATCAAAGGATGTGCTGCAGTGAATGAAGCTGCGATATTCCTTCCTTAACTAGAGATTTCGAGTTTAAGCCTGGGTATAAAAAAATCTTTGGCAAGAAACGCTTTCCCCGAATGTACCCTACACAGCACGAATCCGAAATAATCAAGCTCCATGGACATTAAATACCAAATGGGCAATCAAAAAAATAATTAAAAAAAAATTGGTTAAGGATTTTAATATAGACTTTATCTTATGTCAAGGGAGTTAAAGTTTCAGTATGTATCAAAAAAATATTTTTATTTTTATGTATATGGTAAAAATTTTCAATGAAGATGATTCAATTCATGAGTATATTCCCTGAAAATATTGTGTGTGTTAAAAAAAAACTATTCAATTTTTCCTTAACCTAATTTAAGGGTTCATGTTCTAACTAGCTCTCAATTATTAAATTCAATCGACAATCTACTCGATCAGATTTAAGGATTCTTTATTTTCAATTTAAGGATATCGGTCTGAATTGTCAAAGAAGCAAAAAGGTGATAGTTTCAAGGAATGGAGTAAATGTTAGGTGGTCCAAGCTAATTTTTTTTATTTGCACATTTAATAAATTGATCTGAACTTAATTATTCAAATCTCAATCATGATATATCTCTAGACCTTATTATTCAAATCTATTATTCGACATAAATCTGATTGATGAAGATCTATGATATGATTAAAATATTATTCATATATTCACGCATAGCACCATGACAAAGTTTTACGTTGCATTAAAAGTCATTTTGTCAAAAGCATCATATATCACACATTGAAATTAGTTATTCAATATAAATATAATTAGTCCCACAACAATAAATAATTGACGAATTCATTTTGTAAGGAGTGGACATGTCAAATACTCTTAAATGTTTCTCATTTTACACAGACAAACAATGTGGTCTATCGTCAAACAATAAGTTAAACGATCATTTTGGACAATTTTAGAGACAACATTAATTGTTTAAAGAAAATTACGTCCTCTAGTCCATTTCAGTGGTCACCATTACTCAAAATAATTAGCCCAAGATTCTATGTCATATTAAAAATGATAAAATAGATAATTAATATGACAAAATGAAAAGATTGAAAAATAAATATAAGTAATTTATTAAATTCTCTTTCATATATTAAAACTCCCTCACCCCACCCCAACCCCCCAAACCCCTTATGCTTTGGGTTCAGACAATATCATAGAATCTTGGACTATGACATGACTCGCTTGATAATGAGTTTATTAAAACTTTATTTTGTTTCATGAGGCGAAATTAAATTTTAAATTTTATAATAACAATTTTAAGTAATAATAATTAAGTTCATTTTATCTATTTATCTATCTGTCCGTATATCTATCTGTTATCTATCGATCGATCTATTCATACTATATACATATATAGCACTAAACAAAAAGCTCTCTACAAAGGATCAATTGGAAAAATAGGGATTAGTAGACAATTTGATCAGGTGAAGGATGAGGATGTGGGACACGATTTTATTATTTTCATTTTAAAAAGTTAGGGTTATCCTGGGAAATCTTTTTTTTTTTAAATAAAATTAATTTATTGTTTGTCCCTATACAAGGGATAATGTAGATTTTTAAGTTTCATTTAGTGATGAATTTATTGGAGTATTTAAACGTGATAATTACTATAAAAAATGGTTCCGTATTCATCAATTCATTCGATTTGCTCCATTTTTGTCATCAAAATATGTCTAATATTTTTTTTCTTTCACCTGTTTTGTCTGTAAAACGTCAAATATGACATAATATCATATTCATGGCTATATAAAAACATTTCCAAAGTTAAGTCTAATCGGTTTGATTTGACTCCAAACATATAAGTATATATTTTGCAATAATATATATTGGTGTCCATATCTATCAAGAAAGTTTGTGGAGATATATATTTTTTTCTTGAGTTGCAATAATAATGATAATAAATGAGCAAATGAATATTGAAAGTAATTTGATGTATTAAATTCAACTTTTATGGAAAAATCATCTACACACTTAATTTTATGAACCATGCACCTCACCTATATATTATAATTCCCATTTGAATGTAATAAAATTATAACTTTGACATTATTAATTTCGTTTAAATCGAATGAAAAACCTAAAGGACTAATTAATATATTGGTTCCTTTTTTTGTATGTGTGTGTGTGCATCTGGGATTTACAAGAAAATAGTAGATGGCCTAATTTAATTTAGGAATGTATACAAACAAATTTATCAATATATTATTATGTAGCGCAAAAATTGATTCCATATTCATGACAATCTTGGAAGAGAAACATAACAATTTTTTTTCTTTTAACTAAATTGTTTTTTTATAAAATCATTTTATGTTAGAATTACTCAAATGATAAATTTATTCTTTTTATTTGTGTGGATATATAATAACTCTTTTTATTCGTGTGGATGTATAATAACTACTTTTGTTGATTATACTCAAAACAGATAATCACTTTGATATATCCAATTTAAAAATTAAGAAGTGATTATCAATTAATTCCTAATTTATTCTTTTCATTAACTATTGTCATGTCTCAAACATTTAATTTATTATATTTGAAGGATCATAATGGAATAAAAATATTGCTTGTTAAACAGTGAGCCAAGTCAATATCGGCCGGAGAGAGTAGTATCGATTTCAACTTGTCGCTCTCTTATGGGATATGCACTATACAAGATATCGTAAGAAAAATAAATACATTTTAGATCATAATTTTTTTAAGAAAAATAAAATATATATATATCATATTAAATAATATCACATAAATAGCATGACGAAAATAATTTTCAATGTGCACTATATATATTATATGATGTCAAGTGGTTAACCGTTATTTGTCTCAAATAAATGATTGATAAGATCGAAACGAGTACACAGTTGTTAGTTGTTTGACAAGTTATATTTAATTAAGAATTAAGCTAGTTTAATCAATCAATTTCATATGATTTAAAGTGCTAACCCCCAAAAATATTAGAAACTTCTACATATATTAATTTTATAGGACGATAATTCAAGTGAGGATAACATGCAGGTTCAATATGATTAGAAATTAGCATAAAGTTTTTATTTGCTTCCAAACATTGAAAGTTATTTATTAAGTTCAAAGAATGGAGTCGTCTTGTTATTTCTTCCGTTTTAATTTATTTATTTTATAAATATATTTATTCAAAATGTTTTTGGTTGACAGTTATTTAATTATAACTTTTTATATAATATCTTTATTATAATAAGAATAAATAATATTTTTTATTTATTAAATTCAAGATATCTTTAATTTAAGATAACAAGACTCAAAGATCTTCTTTTATTTTGTTTTATTTTCATATCAATTCAAGCTTAAACAACTAAATTAAAGAAGTGTAGTAGTATAAATTAAGAAAAAATAACATAAATCCACCTACTATAGGGTCTAATATGTCTTCCCGTGAGGTGCTGAAATTTCTATTGATGACATATTTCAGTCCTCAAATATACATGTATTTGGCATGTCCAAATATATGTATCTCGAATGTATGGAGTTAATTAGATATAATTTATTCTAAATACATTGTATCAAAATATATTTGTATTTATTTTGGATGCACAACCTCTCTCATCAGTTATTTTCCAATCTCGCTTGTCTCTCTTCCTATGTATTTGTATTTCATAATGTATTTGATATCTTAGATATATGTTCTAGTGTGATTCACTTTTATTTGGCATTTGGGATACAATGACTAGTTTAGTCCATTGATTTGTAATGTAAAAAAATAAATCTCATATAACTTGTGTTATGTGCTCCGGTAGAGCTAGTAGTCCACATTTGTGAATTTCATTGAACTCAATAAATTATATTTAAATAATATATACAAATTCATTAAAAGGTATGAGCAACCCATGCAAAAAGCATATAATATAACTTGTCAAAGAGTAAAAGAAAATATATATTATAAAAAGTATATAATGACTATACAATATAGCTTATCTGTACATAAACTATACGTTGTATCAATTTCTTATCAAACAAGGATATATTTCAAAACACTTATAACATTTATATTGCATGTGCAATTCTCTTTTAATACAAATATAAATTTATCATGATATTACTATATATTGTTATAAATAATGATAAATAAAAAATATTGCTAAAATTAGTAATTTTTTATTAAAAAATATTCGTTTAAGTAATTTTTTCATTTCGTTTACAAATTTTTGTTACTCCATCCATCGCCATCCTTGGCCCAAAACTTTATTGGGCTGGGGAACTGAATCGTTGTATAATTACGCCTGCAGTCAGAAGCTAGTGGACTGATATAGTGGTATGGATAAGTCATGTTGGATTAATTAGGGACAATTACATACACCGTTCGGTCAAAATATTTATCAAAAATAGTTATTTATCGTATAGATATATATAGCCAGCCTATATTCAATTTTTGAGTGTATCGTAATATATACACAATGTATAGTGCACGTATAAGTAATTCAGATTATATAGTCAATATATACTTTTTATGACTTTTGATAAGTTATATTATATAATCATATATATTTTCTACGATTCTAAACTTATTTTTATGTAAGTAAAAAATACTATATTTATCATAAATTAATTAATTAATTATATGTATTATTATACCTTAATATTGCACAAGCACTCAATTTGGCCCAAAAGATAGTTTAGCTTTAGTGATAATTGTTGTGAAGGTAGACATTTGCTTTACTCTATATATGTGCAAGCGTTTATTGTGTTAAAGAGCAACTAATTTTGCAATAAAATTGAAAGATGATAATATTAAGACACGTTTACTGTTAAATAATGTATATGTGTAATGTAATTAATTTCTACAAAATTAATAATGCACGATTTTAGGTCATTTAAATTCCTATTCAGAATTACTAACTGAACTGATCTCAAGTACCTAACACTATGGGTATAAAAAGGAGATAATTTCAAATATATATGATAAATTAATTAGTTTACATAGCTCTTAAAGTTCCAACTAAAAACAATGAAAGAAAAAGAGACCAATCCAATTTTTAAGTTGCAAGAAGATTT